>CM076578.1:13635971-13875962 GCA_034641835.2 Pinus albicaulis | reverse complement strand
AAATGGAAAATGAGATGGACAAGTTAGTGCAGGAGAAAAAAGCTAGATTAGAAGAAGGCTCCTCTCATTGTTATTCCTGTAGTCACTATAGCTGTTCTTTCCACCTTACAAATTCATTGGCCCCTTTAGTTCCAATAGCTACAACACTTCATGTTACATCAGCAAATACTTCAGCAACAGAGTCATCTTCAGCAGCAGCACAGCCCAGTGATGAAGTAGGTAAACTAGTTAAAGCAATGCATGGAATTTCCATTTAGACTAATGAAATCAATAAAATTAAATAAAAACTAAAAATTCTAGGTGATGAAAAGAAACTAGTTCAGATTATGCACAACAATGAAGTACAGAAAACAAACAGGTTGACAGAGAAATTGAAGAAATTAGATAAATATTTGACGTTGAAAGAACTAATGGCACAAGCCAAACAATAGCTATGGGCCAATATCATTGAATCTATCAATGATGTTTGGCCATCCATTCAGGTTATTTATAAGCAGAAAGATCTCATCAAATGAGCAAGTGAAGCCATCCAGAAAATCAAAGAAGAACTTGGTAAGAAGCCAGAAGAGGTTAATGAAATCATAAAGTTTCTTAATTCCAAGAATAAGCAGGAACTAGAAGAGATTGGAATTAGTGACAGGACAGAAACAATCCTAGAAGTTAGGAAGGTGATTTCAAAGAGAAACTTAATAGTACAGTTGGAAGAAAAGTGTCAGAACATGGATATTTCCATAATCAGGTTCATGATGAAGTTTGATGTCTTGAGGCAGAAAGGCCTTCCAAATCCACTGGTTATTAATGACAGGTTAATGAAACAAGAATATTATGATAAAATGTAATATCCCAAAAGGGAGAATGCAGTAATACTTCACACAATATAAGAACTTATAGCAAGATAAACAATAAACCTAGATATAAATAAGAATGTGCAGAAAGAGTTGAACCATTTTATTATATTGGAGATGATTCAGTTACACAAGTACAAGATATATGTAGATCTAGCCAAAAAGATGAGCTAGAATCACCCTGGAAACATGTGTGAAGCAGGTACAGCGTAACTGTTGAGGCTCTGTAGCAAAAACTGCACTATCTCTTCAGTAGAATATAAGCATGTTGTTGAAGGCTGAAAAGAGAAATGCAGATCTACTCAAAAATGCAGCTCAGATGATGCCAAGATTCAATATCTAGCCAATGTGATGGATTCCCAAGATAACTCAAAAAGGATTTTCCAGATCTGCAACTTTGGAAAATCACCTCCTTAGGATTTGATCCTTAATCTATTGGGAAATACAGATCTGAATCTAGATCTGAAGAATAGATGGCTGAAAAGTGTTCTCAGATCAGATCTATGCTTGAAGGGTTGATCCCTTCATCAAATCTATGAGCTGAGAGCTCTGGATATACCTTCTCAATCCTCCAATGATGAATTTAGCTGTTGCAACACAACTTCCAACAAAAGCTGCGTTGTGAGGGAAAGAGAGGCCTTCTGCCTGGTGAAAATTGATGAAATAAGCTCTAGGATAATGGTGAGACTGATGGAAATGTGAAGGAATGATCCTCCACTGGATTGCTAGCTGAAGTACTAGCAACTTCCTTCCTCCTTTCAGATCTGCAATATGGAAAACGTTATTCCTGAAGGGAATACTATTGCTAGGAGGTTAATAACATTTGGCCTGATGCCAGATCTACAATATGGCTCTGGGAGTGCTGACCTATAAGCCCAAGTGATGGGAATAATCCCTCACCTTGTTCTCCAGCTGAAGTACTGAAGACAACTTCTACCTTCCAAACTGATCTTTAGAAATCTGCAGATTTCTGAATATGAATGTTCTACAGAAAGTAGAAAAAGGAAATGGCACTTAAAGCCTAATTTATAATGAAGTACAAACCTCTTCCTTAGAGATGACTCAAATAAAGAGGAGGGATTCTCGCCCGGGAACACCCTGTGCTAAACAACACCTGCAATCTCTGCTAAACAGCCCAAGAATGTAGTGGAATGTCACTTGACAATTCCAGACTAAAATATCATACATCAAATAATCCAAGATGCCTTTCACCTTTGCCTTCATCTCCTTTATAATGATTGAGCCATCCCAATCATTGGCCCTAATCTCAAATGCGCAGTCTCATGTGGACAAGATCCTCCAAGTGGGACTGCGTTGTTTGACCAAATCAACCAAATAGTCTAGGTGCAATGTACACCTCCTCCATCATGTGTGCTTCATTTGCACATGATCCTCCATCACTTCATCATTAATGCTCAATGACCCCTTGTTTTACCTCTTCAAGATCTTAGTTTATTGAATCAACCCTCCATGATCTCTCTCATTAAATGTGACATGATCTCCAATTTCATTCACATTAGTAGTTGCTCAACTACCTCTTTTTGTAGATCTAGTCTAAATTAATCCACATTCACACACACAAAGTGGATATTTATTCTTATTGAGGATTTTGGGTCCCTACACCATTTTATTTACTTAATTCATTAAGAAAATGAAGGACTCTAATATTCCAAATATGATATGAAAATTTGGGAATATTACAGTCCCCCCCGACAAAATGTTGCTTGCCCTCAAGAAACTCCAAAAGTAGATGCAAATCCATCTATCCTCCAAATGGCATCCACATAAGGAAGGCTCCCTCCATTTGCTGCAATAGGTTATGCATGTTTGGTTCCAAAGTTGTCTTTTAAAAGCTTAAAGAATGACCCCCAACTTTTTGGTTAGATGTCCTCCTCCCATCATGAAGTACGAAGTGAAAACCATATGATGTCCAACATCATCATCAATACATGAGGTGCATACAACAAGGTGGTTCTTTTCACAAAGGAAAAGCTCCATCACACAATACATATCATCATCCCATGTTTCATGAATTAGATTGAGCATTGAGATGCTCTCATACTTAGCCTTGTTGGCCTTATTGGATCCAAACTCCATCATTCCAGTGTTATGCAAAAGAAGAAGGGAAGAAGTAATATGGGTAGACAAAGATGTCAAACCATATTCTCCTAACAATAACCACCGAAGTAAGGCCCTTTTCTGCCATCCTCCATCTACTCCATGTAAGATGGACAAGCCAAACTCCCCCAAAAGCAACCCAAGCAACAAGAGATCTTGTTGCTTCCTCTCCTCCACATGTGCATCATGAAGCAAAAGCATACTAATGGACATAGGAGATGTCACATCAGCCCAATACAAAGAGACATCATTAATGCACATCATGAGATCATTATGCCAATTTTTACTCAATACAAAACACATAGACATAGGAGATGCCATGTGGTGACCAAACTCTCTCAAGTGAAACCCAAATGAACATGCCTTCCTTTGCTGAAATTTATCATTGAAAGACAAGGCATGATTCATAAAATGATGAGCTATTGGGTGGTATCCATACTCACCCAAGAGCAGCCAGCGCAACCATGCCTCCTTCATTTCATAGGTGTTTTTCAAGGCATGGATAAGAAAAATAGGTGCCTTTGGAGAGTGACAGAAATCTCCCAATGGCAACCAACATAACCAAGCATGCTGGCCCATACAAATCTGCAAGTTTTTTTGAAACCCCTTGCTTATCATCCTTACCCATTCACTCCCATGTGGATGATGAATGAGGTACTACATAATCATGGCATCTTCCCTTTGTAGAATGCCATCCTTCCCAAACTGTTGAATAACTTTGCATTTCATGAAATGTTGAAATGCATCTCTAATGAGATCTCTTAGTGAGATTCTCTCTCCATCAAAGGTGCTCCAAAACCAAAGAAGTTTTGGATTTACTACAAGTAGAAGTTTCTCTTTGAGCAGTAAGAGGCCCATTGAGAAAGGGTCATCTAGAAAGGAGAAAAGGTTTCTCATTCCAAGATGTCTACTATTTTTCATCTTTTCTTCCATTGCTTCATGAGTGAAGCTACCTCTAGAATGCTCCAAGAATGATGAAGCCCTTTCTTTGTCACAACTACTAAGTGACAACGCTGTAGATCTGCAGGGTGATACATGCACTGTCTCAAAGAAAGTTACAACACTAATCTCACAATCAGCCCTTGTACATAAGATAATGCTAATCCCCTTTTCTGAGACTCTACATCTCAACTCAAGGGGTTGAATGTAGCTCAACAATGATGAACAGGGATAGTTTTTAGTCTCCTCCTTGATTAGATCAAGGGTCCTCTGTGCTGTGATATGTCTCTTCTTCATATCAACACTTTGTTCTAACCCTTGGTTATGCATTAATCTTGAAACAATATGAGCTGAAATTTTACGCATACCTTGGATCAACTGATATGTGGGAACCTCTTGACAGAACATAAGAGTTCCTCCAACCAGGACAATAGTATCTCCAACTGTTGGTAAGAGTGATGACCTCTTTTCTTCAAGTGTACTAGCACTGGTATTATTCTCCTCTTCCTCATGCACCTCCTGATCCATGTATGGGACTCCATATGTCAAGAGCTCAAGACCGTCTTGAAAATATGCAAGTGTCTCTTCTCTAGATACAAGTACTTCTGCAGCAGGTGGTGAAAGTAGTGACCTCTTGTCTAGAGTGACAATATTGCATTCTCCTTGGTGTCCTTGGGAGATGCCCCTTTGTAGCACAATTCTATCTTATCCACATCAAACTCCTTCCTCAACTTGTGAAAGAAATTTGAATACTTGGTCACCTTTGAATGCTCTATGTTCCCAAACCACCAATCTTCTGCTTCATCTAAGAGATGAAGTGCTGCAATTTGAACAGCCTCCTTTTCAGCCACAAGATGTAGCTTGAAAAATTAATCTAACTCCCTCCTCCAAGCCCTGACATTTCTTGAGGAAGATCCATCAAATGTACGCAAATAGAATCTACTATGCCTCTTTCTTCTATTGCTGCTATAGGATCCTCTTTCTTCTATAATATGGAAGAATTCTTGGAGAGTTAGCTTCTCCTTGAAAGCTCTAGACTGTGCTTTGTACTCTTCAAGATATAGATTGAGAGCCTCATGAGTCTCAGGTTCATTCCTTCCTTCACTTCTATGCCTCTCACCTTCTTCAAAGAAAGTGGGAATAGTGGATCTATGAGGAGTTCTTGGATTCTCCGGTCTTCTTTGCTGCTGATAGGAAGTACTTTCCTCATCACATCTTCTTCTTGGATATTCTCTCTGTTCTTCCTCCTTCACTTGAGAGACCTCCTTGGAGGGATCTTGCATGGATATAAAGAAAGGATTGATAGATTTTTCATCCTCCATGATAGATCTCATCTATCTGTTCTTCTTTCAATGTAAAAAGATGAAGTGTCCACAAGCTAAGCCAAAGATCATGCTCTGATACCACTGTAATATCCCAAAAGGGAGAATGCAGTAATACTTCACACACTATAAGAACTTACAGCAAGATAAATAATAAATCTAGGTACAAATTAGAATGTACAGAACGAGTTGAACCATTTTATTATATTGGAGATTATTCAGTTACACAAGTACAAGATATAGGTAGATCTAACAAAAATGATGAGCTAGAATTACCCTGGAAACATGTGTGAAGCAGGTACAACATAACTGTTGAGGCTCTGTAGCAAATACTGTGCTGTCCCTTTAGCAAAATATAAACATATGGTTGCAATCTGAAAAGAGAAATGTAGATCTACCTAAAACTGGAGCTCAGATGATGCCAAGATTCAAGATATAGCCAATGTGATGGATTCCCAAGATAACCCAGAAAGGATTTTCCAGATCTGCAGCTTTGGAAAATCACCTCCCTAGGATTTGATCCTTGATCTGCTAGGAAATACATATCTGAAGCTAGATCTGAAGAATAGATGGCTGAAAAGTGTGCTTAGATCAGATCTATGCTTGAAGGGATGATTCCTTCAACAAATCTATGAGATGAGAGCTCTAGATCTACCTTCTCAATCCTCCAATGATGAATTCAACTGCTGCAACACAACTGCCAATAGAAGCTACGTTGTGAGGGAAAGAGAGGCTTTCTACCTGCTGAAAAATGATACAATAAGCTCCAGGCTGATGGTGAGACTGATGGAAATGTGAAGGAATGATCCTACACTAGATTTCTAGATGAAGTAATAGCAACTTCCTTCCTCATTTCAGATCTGCAATATGGACAAGGTTATTCCTGAAGGGAATACTACTTCCAGGAGGTCAATAACATTTGGGCTGATGCCAGATCTACAATGTGGCTCTGGGAGTGCTGATCTATAAGCCAAGTGATGGGAATAATCCCTCACCTTGTTCTCCAGCTGAAGTACTGAAGATAACTTCCACCTTCCAAACTGATCTTTAGAAATCTGCAGATTTCTGAATATGAATGTTTTGCAGAAAGAAGAAAAAGGAAATGGAACTTAAAGCATGATGTATAATGAATTACAAACCTCTTCCTTAGAGATCACTCAAATAAAGAGGAGGGATTCCCACCCAGGAACACCCTGTGCTAAACAACACATGAAATCTCTGCTAAACAGCCCAAGAATGCAGTTGAATGTCACTTAACAATTCCAGATCTAAAAGATCATACATCAAATAATCCAAGATGCATTTCACCTTTGCCTTCATCTCCTTTATAATGATTGAGCCATCCCAAGACTTGGCCCTAATCTCAACTGCGTAGTCTCATTTGGACAAGATCGTCAAAGTGGGACTGCGTTGTTTGACCAAATCAACCAAATAGTCTAGGTGCAATGTACACCTCCTCCATCGTTTGTGCTTCATTTGCACATGATCCTCCATCACTTGATCATTAATGCTCAATGACCCCTTGTTTGACCTCTTCAAGATCTTAGTTGACTGAATCAAATCTCCATGATCTCTCTCATTAAATGTGACATGATCTCCAATCTCATTCACATTAGTAGTTTCTCAACTACCTCTTTTTGCAGATCTAGTCTAAATTAATCTACATTCACACACACAAAGTGGATATTTATTCTTACTGAGGATTGTGGGTCCCTCCACCCTTTTATTTACTTAATTCATTAAGAAAATCAAGGACTCTAATATTCCAAATATGATATGAAAATTTGGGAATATTACATAAAAAAATAAGAGAAGTGGCAAAGGAACAAGCAAACAATTTAGCCATGCAGGGAATTCCAACAGGGAAAGTACTCTATAAAAGTTTTGAGAACCTCTTTTACCTGCAACATGAGGTAAAACACTTATTCATTAACAAGCCAAATTTTTCAAAGTATACAGAGGCTGATGAGATGTTCAGAAGGATGATAAAAATCAAGTTACCAGAAGCAGAAGTTTGGGAGAAATTGACTGATTTACTATGAAAGTAAAATAGTAAACAGAGCAGTCAAAGTTTAAAGTAAAAAACAACAATGACAGTCAAAGATTATCAAAGCTAAAGTGTATCAGATGAAGGTCGGCTAGTTAAAGTAAAAATAGAAATGATAAATCGGAGTGAAAGCTGCCAATGTAATGGGCACTCAACAACAACCCTCGTTAAGAAACATTCAGAGACAAATCAGCAAAAGATCCAAGATAACAAACAAAAAATTCAATAAAGCAGGGACAACTTGCATTAGTTAGATAGTTGTTCCTATCTTCTTGCATGAAGATATTTATTTTTCCTTGAATAATTCGTAAGTTTTTTTAAGGATATTTTGTAAGAGTTTTTGTATAAATACTTCACATTTCAAAGTATTGAGTGTGGATTGTGGATTGCTAAACATTTCTATAGATGTACTAATCTGAACCATAGGGTTCTTTGTACCATTTTCAAGTCTGCGGAATAGATTGAGAAATAAAGAGATTATATTATAGGATTCATGTGTTGGGCCACTTCAATGAAGTACTCTCAATTGTACTTTGTTTTTATTTGAAGTTTTCACATAATCGCATGTTTTCTAAATCTAAATGTATAACAGGAATGTTATTTCAGAATATGTTTAAAAAAACTCTATCTTGAAATGTTATGTCATTTTCATGTTTTCTACTGATATCCAGATTAGGGAATTCCTGATTGCTCCCTAGTTTCGATTGTCCTCTATCATTTCCTTCATTATCCAGATCTGAGAACCCTTAATTTCTCTTTTATCCTGATTGAAACCATTTCATCATCTAGCCTAAAGATCTGAATTTACTTAGCTATCTTTCCTTGTGAACACTTCCCTTTAAAACCTTGATTCTGCTCTGACTGCTTGACACATTGACTCCATCATCCCAATGGAAAACATACCTACATCTATCCATCTGAACCAGTGATTCCACCACAAAACCAAACCCAAAATCAAAATACCAAGTAATCCTACACAACTAGCCTAAAATCAACTAAAATCAACAAAGATAAATCATATAGAGAGAGCCCTCTCTGAGCATTAGGAAGGCTAGATCCTAAAGCTTAAAAGTAGGTTTGTGGTTACCTATAATATTCTTTAAACCAAAACAATTTACAACCCTTGAGAATTATTGGAGTGATAACGCCAGGTAGTTCTGAGCAAGTCATATAACCACTAAACAAGAAAAAACTGCGACCGTCGACATCCATCATACTATGATTGCAGAATTGAAAGACGAATTTGAAATCACCATCCAGAACAACGCAAGGTGCAACAAACATAAATTTAGACAAGGAATCCATTATCAGATAATGAATGACATACCACTTGAAAATTTGTCGTCACGAAGTTCAGAGCTTCCAGTTCACCTCTGCGTCTGCACCTGCACCTTCACCGTTCACCTAAAGCTTCAAACGGGACACAATGCAATTGTTTGTTTCTTTATCATTCATTAAACCTTTCACTCGGTGGTGCTATTTCCCAAGTATCTCTTACAGCGTTAGTTGGCTATCACCATATTCGCTAGTAATCATAAACACAGGCATGTTGTTGTACTATTATTCCAACTCGCTACCAATTTTGTTGCCAGCTTATTCTTCGATGACCTTATGGGGCATGACATTGCATGCTACCTCACATTGTACTTTCACTAAATATCATAAATATTCACTACATATTATAAGGACCCACTAAACAAGGAATACTCGACGTTGTACTTCCTTTGGGTGGCGTTGTCGAGAAGGCTAAGAAGAAGGGGAGTCGATAATGGGATCCCTAAAAAATTGTAAGCAAACAAAGAGATGGGGTTGGATGGGTATATCATGTATTTGAGATCGTGGTCGTGTTACGAGGAAGCGAAGGCCACCAGAGTCAATCTGTTGGACGAGAAAATGGTTGTTCATTTCAAGGATGTGTTGGGCGGAATCGAGGAGGACGTGAAGATTGTCGGTTGGCCTGTGTTCTAATCTCTATTTGTTTCATCGTTGCACACATGTGAGCAGTTCAATAATTCCAATAAGCATTTACCCTTACAACCAATAAGGGTTTTTCCTTTTTTTTAATATTTATATCTATTTCAATGCTCCAATGAATAGCTTTTCCTTTTTTTAAATATTTATATCTATTTGAATGCTCCAATGAATGGATTTTCCTTCTTTTAAATTATTTTTTAAAAACCCCATAAACTAAAACTGAACTTTGAAAAACTAAGTTTGAAAAATGCAAAACAAAAAATGAACTTTGAAAAACTATTTGAAATGAATTTTCCTTTTTTTAAATATTTATATCTATTTGAATGCTCCAATGAATGGATTTTCCTTCTTTTAAATTATTTTTAAAAAACCCCATAAATTGAACTTTGAAAAACTAAGTTTGAAAAATGAAAAACTAAAACTGAACTTTGAAAAACTATTTGAAATAGATTTTCCTTTTTTAAAATATTTATATCTATTTGAATGCTCCAATGAATGGCTTTTCTTTTTAAATTATTTTTTAAAAATCCCATAAACTAAAACTGAACTTTGAAAAACTATTTGAAAAGATAAGGTTGAAAAATGCAATGCTATTGAGACAAAAATACTCTCTCCGAGTTTTGTGACATGAGTTCTCTTCCAATGTTGGTGTATTTACAAGGAGATAAAGGCATTGTGCATGTGGTTGTTGGAGTCAAACCAACCATGTGGCATAATTTTTGTTAGAGGATTTGGCTGCAAGTTGAAGTGGTGTGTTGTCTACATAAATGAGTTGAAGTGTTTTTAGTTATAGAGGGGGCAATGATAATGATAGAAAAATGTCTTCAATTTTAAATTCCTAAAAGCTATTTTCTGTTCGGTTATGAATATTTTATTTGATCATGGAATTCATAGTATTAAAAAAAAAATTGTGGGATAAATTTCCATATATGGAAAGAAAAGGCATAGATGGAATTGATGAATAAAGATTTGTAGAGTATAATGAGCTGTATAGATGTGACACATATAGATTTGTATAGAGTATAAAGATTTGTAGAGTATAATGAAAGGTGTAGATGTGACACATATAGATGTTAAACAGTGAGCTGAAATCGAAAGTAGAGATGATAGATCTAAGTTTATTATTCAGATTCATATTCACAATTTCATCATGCCAATCTCACAAAATCATTAGTTCTTGATAGGGATGCGGGAAAACCCTCTTGCTCTTGAAGTGTGCTTCGCTCGAGAGCGACTCCGAGAGCGCACTCCCTAAAAAAATTATGTTCCATGGTCTACGGGGACAACAAAGGGAGTGATCGGGGAGTAATCACTCATGTTCACTCTAGGAGCAGCGTTTGAAGTTGAGGAACGAAACAGGAGTGATCGCTCTTGACTGCTCTTGCGCAAAAAAAAAAAAGCTTCGACAACAAATAAAATTGCGCAACTTTTTTTAGGAGGGAAGGAAGGGGCTAAAAGAAATAAAAAGGGCTCCCCCCCTCCCACAATGCATCATTTTCATGATTGAGAGAGCATGAGATTCCTTTTGGAGCTTGAGTTGAGGAGGTGAATGAGAGGAATATTGAGAGGGTTTGAGCTTGAGGATCTTGAGGAGCTTGCAAGGCATATTTAAGACTACCATTTAAGGGAGATTGGGAATGAAGGCACCACCATTGGAGAGCCAAAGAGGTAGGGTCTGATCCCATTCTTTTTATTTTTCCATGTAGCATTTATGTTTTTTATATGTTCATTGTTGAATGAAAGATGTTCTCTTCTCTCTTTCTGGCTCTCATAACTCCAATTTTATTGCAGGAAATAAACTATAACTCCACCAAACATCATGGCTATATGGCTTGAGATTCTCTTGATGTTGGTTCATTTTTTATGATGGTGTTGGGGAGTAGAAAGAGTGATCAAGAGGATGAAGAAGTGGGTAGTGGTATATTTTGAAACCCTAGAGAGGAGGAGTACCAAGAGGAAGAGGAGGAGGGGTATAATGAGAGTGGAGATCATGAGGGGAAAAACCTAAAGTAGACCAAACCCCTTTTTGGAAATACATTACTAGGATTTCAAGAGGGAAAGGGGATGAAACCACTAAATTTACATGCCTCCATTGCAAAATTAATTTCACAGGTTCATACACTTGTGCCAAAAAGCATCTCAGTGGGAAAATGGCATGGGATGGAAATAAGAAAATAGGAATAAAAAATTATGGAAGTGTGTCGCAGTGAAAAAGAGCCAAATACATAAGGGAAGAGGAGGAAGCCCAATAAAAATATAAAATATCAAAGTGTGAGTTTGAACATGACACCACTAGCCCACAATCACATAAACTAAGAACTCCATCAACGTCCATCCATAATTGTTGGCTCGAGGGGTCCTGACCCAGGTTCAGCATTAAGGTTTTCCAACAAACCCCTATACCACTGGCCCTTTCAGCAATGGAATCCAGAGCAGACCAAGGTCCTACCCGAAGTAGTATGGGAGGGTGTTGGAACCAGGTTTCTGCACCTAAAGAGAGAGAAGGTTAATAAAAGGCGCCTTTAGATCTATCTGTCATGCGCTAAATAATCCATAATATGGAACTCGTAACAATATATTTAACATAATAATTTGTGCGAAGTAGATAAAAATTAACTGAAGCAATTACTTAAACCAGATCTATGCATTCAGAACATCGCATCCACGTGTGTATCATTAACAATCGTAACTGCAAAGATACCTTTAAGCAACAGACGCAACACAGAGATGCTTAGACATCACAAAATAGTATTCTCATGCAATTATAACCATATTCCATTTACAGTCTACTTATCGGCCTGTGCACGTAGTAGGACTCAGGGTCTCTGCGCACAGAGCCAACAGGAGCCCTTACCCAGACAATCGATGCAACCGATTCGCAGTTCGTAATTCAATTCTATCTTTATTCCTTTCTTACTTCTAGACTCAATTTACTCATTTATTTATATCATGCTAGCCTGCGCTATGTTATGGTTCACAAACTGTGGTTTGCAGACCCTTGGTCTACCCTTTTGACCCATTACAATGATTGGGGGTTTTAACCCATCCCAAATCCCCTGTGCTAGACTAAATATTGCAAAATATTACAAAATTGGACAAAAATAAGGCTAGGAGACCCTGTTCCAACAATCCCCCAACACAATCTTGTGACTCGTCCCAAGTCACAATGCGGGTGGGGTCTTCATCCTGTCTTTGAGTTGTTCCATTACGACAGTAAGCAGAGGCAAAACGTGAAGGCTCTACGCGATGTAAGTCTGCGCGATCTCCACCAGTTTCTAAGATGTTGGTCATTTTGTGGCAGCAATGACACCGTCAAGAGCCTAGTTCAACTGCCGCACCGCACCATCTATGTCCCGCGAAAGCTTGAGGGTGTCCTCTGACCAGTGTGTCAGATGGTCGCTGAGGACCTGCTTCTTTCGTTGGAGCGCAACAATGTCACTGTGAAGTGCATGGCTAGTTTGAAGCCGTGCAAAGTGTTGAGCTGGAATAAGGGTGGACATCGTAGCTTCTAGCTGCTCAAAGTCATTTTCCTTCTGAGTCAACTCCTAATCGGTCTCTCGGAGGAGAGGATTGTGCTGCACCTGGGACCAAATTTCCATAGCATTCTTGAGCATAGTGACACCCTGACTGATCTGTGTCATGATAGTAGTCGTGGCTTCTGTAATTAGTGGAGCTCGCTGGGCATGTACCTTCGGGGGGGTTTCAGGCTAGAGCTTGGCCTGCAACGATGCAATCTGAAGTTCGAATTCAACCCTAACAGTCGATACCTCAATCCAGGACACCTTCAAGGCAACGACCAATCCTTCGACCTTGGCTTGTGGCTCAGCAGAATCAGGAAACACTTCTGGCATATCTTCTAAGAGCCATTTGATCATCTATTCCAAGGTAGCTTGTTGTGCGATAGTGGCGACATGCGCAGCCTGGATTTGGGCAGATTCAGCAACTTGGGTTGCAATAGTCTATTTTTACTTGCTGATGCGTTGTTGTGTGAGGAGTTCTCGGTGCTTCAATTCATTGGTGATGTCAGTAAATAGCTCATGTAGCTGCGCACTGGCCAATTGACTAACATCAAGGCCGATTTGGAATCCCCGGACTTGGTTGCATAGGTTAATGGGTTCCATTGTAAGGGCAGCACCTAGGAGCTGGCAGAGTGATCAAGTGATCATGTCCTAATTGGAAAAATGCTCAAAATTTGATTTTTCTCATAATTATTTCAAACAAGAATGACTAGAAAGGTCTCGTCAAAATGATCCTGTAGCCGTGAACGACACTGAAAATCGACGTTGTATGAAGAAGATATTCAAGTTTGAAGTTTGTCAATTTCAAGCAAAAAACCCAGTTTGACTCAGTTTGACCTTACTTTGGATCACAATCGCATAGTTGGACTAATCATAGGTATCAAATTTGGCAATGAAGTAAAAAACATGAATCCTTCTCAGTTTTCTAATGATACCCTCTTGATGGGAGGAGCCACTAGCATTATAGGTAAGAGATTTAAAAAACTACTTGACAAATTTATGCACTACACTGGAGGGTAGATAAATTACCATAAAAGATGATTGTTGGGGCCACGTGGCGGCCTCCAGGCTGGCCACGTGGGCCCCTCTCATTGGTCCGTACTGGAATATTCCACAGAATATCTGGGAATATTCCATGAAATATTGCACAGAATATTCTGCAGAATATTCCACAAAATATTCTGCAGAATATTCTAGTACGGACCAATGAGAGGGCACCATGTGGCCAGCCTGAAGGCCACCACGTGGCCCCAAGATTCAAACAAGCGGTCGAAAGTTATGGAAAAATATTATATATGGCGCGGACGAGATCGAACCCGAGTCGGGGCTCCGCCAGCAGGGTGGCCCGACCGGGTGAACCACCGGTGATTCTTAATATGTATAATCACAATGTTCTATATGAACTTTCAAATGATTCTGGGTGGAGGTAAAAAGGGGGCCAGCCCCCACTACCATGAGACTCCGGCGCTGGAACCGTGACCCATAAAATGGGCGGATAAATGAAATATGGATAAGGTCATATGGTTACAGCAGAAGTTGCGTATAACAGTTATATATTATGGTTTGAACATTAATATAAATGGATAACTCTAAACTTTGGTTCCGACGGGAGCGGTCACATGACCCCCGTCGACCTTATCCATTAGCCCCAACCATTGGCGGTAATATTGGTGGAGAGCCAAAATTGGCGCGTTTTCCTAAAATGGTGGTATTAACTGGTAGTCCTCCCAGATTTGGAGGAGCTTTGGCAAAACTTGTACAGGTCATAAATTTTACTAAGAGAATCCTTTCTGAGCGAATTTTGTTTTTTTTTGGGTCTCTTCAACCTTCTGGACTCAATGGAGTAGGTCTAAAATCAAACAGAGGTCATCTTCAGAGGTTTAAGCATCGATGAAGATGAAGGAGCCATCAGGTCCTGGAAGGAGAAGGTTGTGTATTGGACTGTGTTTCTCTGTTTAAGGTAAATGAACAGGAATTATTAGCTATTTCATACATTTTGAATCTATTTAGATGGTTTTCAAAGCCTGTTAAGAATATTAGAAAGCCAAAAAGCTTCATTTAAGTTCTAGAGGCCATTTTCCAAATAGAGTGTGTAGGCGCAACCGGAGCAGCCGGAGGCCGTTTCTGATGAAAAAAAACTCTATCTTGACTATTTCAGTCATTCTGGAACCAATGGAAGTGGTTTCAGATCATTTCTAGTACTTATACAACTCAAGAAGTTGATATGAAGTCGTGGGCAGACCTGGGCAAACCGTGGAGGAGAGCTATTTTTGGGGATGATGTGCTTAATGTAAGCAATTTATCAGTTGATATTTGATGTCTGATCATTATTGGATGCAGCGGTAGTTATATCAGGGTCAAAATCAGGTGATGAGACAAAAATTATCGCTATGGTTTTAAAGAACATAAAGGGAAAAGAAGTGGTACAAGACAAAATTCCCAGTTCTAGCTCATTAAACTATCACAAAGATACTCAAGATGAAAAGAGGAGGATAGAGCTATTCCATGTGAGAGTAGTTTCAAAACATACTAAAATTGACACACTATTTGACAGTGGGTCACAAGCTAATCTTATATCAGAAGATTTGGTCAAACAGTTAAAACTTGAGACCATTCCACATCCAAAGCCTTATCTACTTGGGTGGATATGCAAGGATGCAAATTTACAAGTCTCAATAAAGTGCATATTTCACTTTGCAATAACTGAACACTTTATTGACATAGATGAACTTGATGTGGTGCCACTTGATATCTTAGGAATTGTTTTGGGAAGTCCTTACTTATTTGACAGAAAGGCCATCTTCTATCGCCATGAAAACAAGTATCACTTGTTCAAGGATGGGAAAGAGTACATTGTGAAAGCACACAAGAAGAAGCTGGAATATTCTTTACTCCATGCAGGTCAATTGAAAAGGATGGTTAATGCAATTCAAAGTCTGACTTTTTTGATGTTTAAACAACAAGATTTTGTACATTTTCCTTTTCATGATGTTGCTAATGATATGTCTCAGTCTGATAACAGTTTTTCTTTGAAAGAAGATGACATTATGTTGCACAAGTTACCTTTGGTATCGGCCGGTGCAGTGAATGAAGTTTCTATGCAAAGAAGTGCAAGAGCCCAATAGATGAAAAGGCATGCAAGAAAAAAGGGCACACAGTTCAGCATGGGATAAAGTTGGTTTCAAAATCGTAGAATTCGCCATGGGAACAGTTTGCAAGGTGAACAATATTTTAAGTCTTCTTGGAAGTTTGATCAGTGTAGAAAAAGTTTGTTTTCTGCAAATTACAGTTGTTATTCTGCAAACTTTAAGAATTTTCATCATGACTCAGTCAGTTTTAGTAATGGTCGATCAGTTAATTCCAGAGACAATTTATCATTTTCTGAAAAGCTCCATTTGATGAAATCGGGTAGATTTTAGTTATTCAAGGGTGCAAGAGTGGAGAATCAGTCTCCACATCATCAGTTTCACTAATCAGAGAGATTTTGTGGGTCCAAAAGCTTCCCATTTGGGAGGTGTGATCAGGTGATCATGTCCTAATTGGAAAAATGCTCAAAATTTGATTTTGCTCAAAATTAGTTCAAAACG
Organism: Pinus albicaulis; assembly: GCA_034641835.2. Taxonomy (NCBI): domain Eukaryota; kingdom Viridiplantae; phylum Streptophyta; class Pinopsida; order Pinales; family Pinaceae; genus Pinus; species Pinus albicaulis. The sequence continues at coordinate 13,859,612 of CM076578.1, read as the reverse complement.
GAATGACTGGAAATTTCTCGTCAAAACGATCCTGTAGCCATGAACGACACTGAAAACTAATGCTGTATGAAGAAGATATTCAAGTTTGAAGTTTGTCAATTTTAGGCAAAAAGCCTAGTTTGACTCAGTTTAAAATATTTAAAAAAAGAATATTTCACAGAATATTCTGGGAATATTCCACGAAATATTCCACAAAATATTCTATGGAATATTCCAGTATGGGCAAATGAGAGGGTGCCACGTGGCCAGCCCAGAGGCCACCATGTGGCCCCAAGAGTCAAACAAGTGGTCGAAAGTTATGGCAAAATATCATATATGGCGCAGACAGGATCGAACCCGGGTCGGGGCTCCGCCAGCTGGGCGGCCTGACCGGGTGAGCCACCGATGATTCTCAATATGTATAGTCGCAATGTTCTATATGAACTTTCAAATGATTTTGGGCGGAGGTGGAAAGGGGGCCAGCCCCCACTACCATGAGACTCTGGCGCTGGAACCATGACCCATAAAACGGGCGGATAAATGAAATATGGATAAGGTCATATGGTTACGGTGGAAGTTGCATATAATAGTTATATATTATGGTTTGAACATTAATATAAATGGATAACTCTAAACTTTGGTTCCGATGGGCATGGTCACATGACCCCCGTGGAACTTATCCGTTAGCCCCAAGCGTTGGTGGGAATATTGGTGGAGAGCCAAAATTGGTACTTTTCCTAAAATGGTGGTATTAACTGGTAGTCCTCCCAGATTTGGAGGAGCTTTGGCAAAACTTGTACATGTCATAACTTTTGCTAGGAGAATCCTTTCTGAGCGAATTGTTTTTTGTTTTGGGGGTTTTGGAGCATTACAGAGCCACTGGAGCAAGTTTTAGAGCCATCAGGGCATTTCTTCAGGTGTTTGATCAGCGTGGAATCTTGAAGAGCCACCAGGGCTTGGGGATTGGAGAGCTGTGTTAGGCTATGGTTATCTGTTTAAGGTGAAACTATAGTTGATTCTTATTGTTTTCAGCACTCTGAATCCATTTATGTAGCTAATTTTGCTTTTTTAGGCTTTCTACACTTTGTATAACCAATTTAAGAGCATAATAAGAGCAAGGACATGCCCATTTGGGAGCCTTGAACCCAGCAGATGTAGCCCAGGAGGGGTGAACTGCCTCATCATATGTTGAGTTATATGTTGTGTGTTTATTGCTGCTTATTTTCAGAATTACATATGTTAAACAGTAAAATGAAACAAACCTCCTACATGTAAAAAGACACATAAACTCATCAAAGTCACTTTGCTCCAATTACAAAACACATTTTAAAGCTTGCATACATTTGTTTATGGTTAATGAATACTTTGAACCAGTAGCAAATACTTTCATAACTAGATCATTAGTGTTTACATTATTTCTTTAGATAGAGTTTGTTTGTGGGCCAGGTAGCCTCTGGTTTCATCCTTTCTTTGAAAGGTGTAATAACAAGTGAATTCCCCAACAGTCTATCTCTGCATTTGAAATAATAAGTTCTCACATTTTCAAATCACAGATTTGGCTGTCTGTAGTGGTTGTTAGGGCTGTAACGGGGCCCGACTGGCCTAGCTGCCTAGCTTAATCCTCGCTAGCTTGACTTTGCCTCGCTTTAAGGGTGTTCGCTTTGAGCCAGGGGCCCGCAATTCTGTTTGCAAAACTTCCATAGTAGCCTTGTGTTGTTCTTCCCAAGTAATCCATTGATCAACAGCCTCGGTGGTGACAACATCAACAATATTGTCAAGATCATCCTCCGTTAGGGTAACTTCCACCTTGGTGGCGGTCTTAGTGGCTTTATGCTTCTTGTGAGGCCCTTGAGATAGTCTTTAGGGCCATTTGAGACTTTGTAGGACAGACGTACCTGCGTTCTCTTCATCGTTTATGTTCTGGTCTAGCAAGGAGTCTGGTTCAGCCTACATGGTAGTACTTCTAGGGGTCAATTGTGGCGTGACGGTAGTAATCACTGACATCATTGCTGAGCTAAGTGGAATGGCTGGTTTGGATACTACATGGTGGCTAGACGTACCTGCCTCTATGGTCAGAACTGCCAAATTAATGATAATTGCAATCTTTGTCGGGTCCATCATCAGCCCTTGCTGACAAACCACGTGTCCTAACAGAATTTGGAATGGGACATAGAATATGCACTTCTTGATGTTGAGTGAGATCTAGTATTTTCTGCAGGCATCCAACATCATATGCAGGTTCAATACATGGTTTTTAACTAACCTGAACACCGTCCAATCATAAAAATAAACTTCCAAGAACTTGTGCATGAATTCCTTGAACACTGCCACAACAACTCGCAAAAATATGGTAGGCACATTCTTTAACCCAAAGGGCATGACAGTATACTGAAAGAAGCCCCACTCCATCACAAAATTCAATGTCTTTCTTCAATCTTCAGGTGTGATATGTATCTGATGGTACCCTGAAAATCCATCAGTAAATGAATAAGCCTCCTAACCTCCTAAATTATCCAGGATTTCGTTAGAGAACGATGAGGGGAACGAATCATGGACACAAGCATCATTTAGCTTATGTAGGTCAATGCAAATCCTTATTTCTTCTTTATTTTTCTTCTCTTGGAATACCATGGGGCTTACCCATTCAGACTGCTCGACGGGTTCGATGATACCCGTGGCCACCATTTTCTTGAGTTCCTCCTTAACATTTTGCTTGTATTTCGGGTTTAGGCGATAGGGTTGTTGTTTGACTGGCTGCGCATCTGGCTTCAATGTTATCCTCATAACTCCCATATCGCCCAAGATTCCCTTAAGTTCCAAGAACTTGGTTGGAAATAGGTCCTGATATTCAGTTAGCAACTTCACGACTTTTTCCACCGTTCTGTTGTCCTAGTAGTCCTCGATGTTGGCCATCTTGGGTTGTTCCTCCTAGCCAATATTAATTTTTTTCAGTTTCAGAGGTTTGGTGACATCAATTGTTTGCAGCAATGGACCTGCAACAGCTCGTCCCCCTTCTGACTCTTCAATGCTAATGTTCCAAGGATATTCATTACGTGCTTCTATTGACAAATTTCTACAATTCATGACATCCTGTAGTTGCGCATCCCAAGCTGGCGCAACACATTCTAGCCAGGGTGGGTTCCACTGAATACCAGAGAATTGATGTCCTACAAGGCTTTATTGAGTTGCTTGGTACCTCCTGTTAGTCCAAATGTTCATATGAAGTCCTCGACCATCATACTCCAATGCTTGGTACGTTGATGTAGTTCGGCGTCCAAGTACCAAGAGGTTGGGATTGGCCCCAATGAGTGAACAAACCTATGGACCCATTCATTCGTTGTGTCCTTATACACTTCTTCTAACCAACGAGTCACATGCTTGCGTGGATCCCCTTGCCCCAAGAAGAGTTCTATCGGTCGGTTATTTGGTCTGCAGAATTGTAAAATTAGCATCCTACGACACTCTTCCCATTCCCGAATTTATGGGTTTCCCACCAGCGTGTAGGGGTTGCACACATGGCCAATTCTAGGGCCCAGACCCGCCGTTCCTTAGGAACACTTGCCTCAATCGCTACCAGGAAATATTCAACATTACCAAATTCATCAAAATGGGGTAGTTCTCTTACCTCTGAAGAAATGCATCAGAATCTCTTCATGATTTTAATACATTTTAGCGCAGATACGTCATGCAGTCGGTTTTTCCAGTTTTCAATTTCTTCATCTGAGTCAAATAAGCACTCAATATCTTTTTCCCAGCATAGCATACCATCAGCCGTGGGGTTGATCCAATCATCATCTCAAGCAGTCATTTTGTATATATGATCATCATCTTCCTTGTCTTGAATAAATTCTGTATACCGTTCTCCTTCTGCTGCATCCAGCACAATAGTTACGCTTGTGCCCTCGTTTTCGAAGATCATACTTATCCTCTTTAAATTAATAATACCTCCCATGTAAATAGCCAATATAGACCCAGGAGCGCAGGGTAAGGGTCTACGTCTTATACTATCTGGATTACCTCAAAATATGTGTGGACTTAGATGCCTGCAATATCTACTACTACCTTCATCAGTCTTCCTAATGGGATAATCTTCTGTTGATTAGCCATCCGTAGCTAAATAGTCAACCATTCCAGCCGAGGTTCTCCCATTCGCTGCCAGGTTTTCTTAGGTAAGACATTAGAATCTGAACCTAAGTCAAGGATAACTTGGTCCATTTCATATTCCCAAATATGTGTAGTCATGCGCATCTCTCGACTCGTCCTCTTTTTATTTTGTATATCTTATTCAATGTCTTTACTTCGGGCTGCAGATCAATTCTTTTTGCGTAGTTGTCTATTAGGGCTTGGAGATTTTCTACAACCTTCTGGTTGTACAGAAGCTTCATACAAGCCTGGAGGAATGGTTTGATTGCCTATTCCTCCCTTGGATGTACTTTCCCCTTGGTTGGTGTTTCATCTTTAGTTAACTCCTTCCATGTTTTGATGAAGGTTTCTTTTTCTCTTTTCAGGTTTAAACCTTTTTCTTTGTCCCCAGCCTTTCAGATTAATGGCTCGGTTTCCACCTTTTCCTCAGACCCTCCTATGGATATGCCACTGCACGTTATTACATTGATACTTGGCCCATCATCCCATGGTTCCGCCTTAACTCTTTGCACTTTTTGCATAGGTGTTTTTTTTTTCTTGCTTTTTTCCTAGTAGCACCGGGAAATCTTCAATGACATGATTGAACTATTGGAAATATCTACAAGATTGGCGTGTCGGGTTCGATAAGTATCATGTGAAATGTCCCACATATCCACAGTTATAACAAATTATTTGTTCGCGTCCTCGACCGACACTTCCCCCTCTTCCTCCTCCCCTTCCTCGTGCGGGGGATCCCCCACATCCTAAAGGAGATAACGGTGATGAGGGATCAACCTGAATTCTATATAAGTTGTCCCTATCTACCATAAGGTCAAGGGTTCGGTAGTTTTGTTCATCATGGCCTATGTCTGCTGAGCAGAATCTGCACCACTACTGCTTTAATTCTGGTACATAAGCACCCAATTGCGGAAAATGATCCATGTTGTGTCTTCCTGCCACCCAACAGTTTTCATACCATAGCATCGGACTGTTGGGGCCAGAAATTTCCCTGGGTCGCAGTGGGCTCGAACTCTCAGCCTACATGTAGTCTAATAATAGTGGACATTGATCTTTAGAGTGACCCAGTCCCTTGCAGCGTATGCACCAAACGTCTGGGTTGGCTTCCTTACCACATTCATTTCACAAACTTTGAATTTCTAAGTGCATTGCCTCCAATTGGTTCTAGATTTGAAGATCTGCAAACTGGGTATCATCCCTGGGCACAGCTTCTAACTTCATGGCTATTTCCAGCCTTCCTCTTGAGATCTGATCTTTTTTTGTCCCATGGGATAACACAACTGTGGTAATAGCATAGCGATGAACCACTCTTTATGTTGCTTATCTTCGTAGACAAATCCCCCGTCACTGATAACCTTTTTTAATTGTTGGTCATCTTCCCAAATGGATTCTATAGGTCCTTGCTTAAAATATTTTAGTTCAACCACACATTGAGTGTATCACTTAGGCTTATGGAATTGTTGTTTTAGGGCATCCTTAATATTCTGTATGGATGTGTTCAAGTTTTGACCAATGTATCCCATGAACCAGTCTAGTTCCCTTCCCTAAAATTATATGGATAGTTGCACTCATTTGATAGCATCATTGTTCATGTTTTGCGCATTCCATATAGATTCGGCTACGAACCAAAATTGATCCATGTCCTCATCCCCTGCACCCTTGAAGGTAGGTAGCTTCATGTGCGAGGCCATGTCGTCTTCTGAGGAAAATGAGGGAGGTGTAGGAGAGTTCTTACCCCTGTGAAGATTTGATGTCGGTGTGTCCGGGGGTGTGGTTCCCCTTTGCGCAGCCCCTTCGTGGTTATGCTCTGATGACTCCCTTAATGGGTTGTATATCGATCTGTTACCTTCCTAATTAATCTGGTAGTATTTACCACTTTGCGTTGTACTTCCACTCCGATCAGAGGTCATTCAATCGGTGTGGCCACACAAGATACCTTTTTCACTCAATATCATTTTAATCAACAACGACAAGGGTTTTAGGAACTTACCGCTAAATCCTTTGAAAAATCTTCATTCGGCTTCTGAATAGGACACAAAATGATCAACAGTGAATTCTGTCACGAATCCACCCAATATACTGTCAACCCAATGATCCACGGTCCTGTTAATCTTATTGTCAGTATTCTCCAATTGTCGGACTAACTCGGGGGTCCACTGCATGACCTGATTGTCTTTCCAACAAGTCTGAAACTCTGCCAATCGAGCTAACCACTCCTATAACTTGTGTGCGAAGGACACAAAGAATATTTCATGAACTTCTGTGAGTATATACTTATTCTTCCAATCCTCCGTGGACAGTTTTTCACTTCGATTCTCTTTTAGGGAAAATTCCTGAATCTGTTTTTAAAACCAATCTTCTAACTCAGGTTTTAGTGGCTACCAATGTCCCTGTGGAATTACCTGATCTCTCTCTCAAAATGCTCCCGGTCCTGAAAACGAAACCATTTGTTGGCTTGAGAGGTCCTGACCCAGGTTTAGCGTTAAGGTTTTCCAACAAACCCCTATGCTACTGGCCCTTTCAGCAATGGCCTGCAGAGCAGACCAAGGTTTCACCCGAAGTAATATGGGAGGGTGCAGGAACCAGGTTTCCGCACTCAGAGAGAAGGTTAATAAAAGGTGGCACCTTTAGATCTATCCATCCTGGTCTGAATAAGCCATAATCTAGAACCCGTAATGATATATTTAACATAATACTTTGTGCGAAGTAGATAAAAATTAACCGAAGCAATTACTTAAACCAGATCTATGCATTTAGAACATCACATCCACATGAATATCATTAATAATCGTAACCGCAAAGATACCTTTAAGAAACAGACACAACGCAAAGATTCTTAGACATCACAAAACAATCTTCTCATGCAATTATAATCAGATTCCACTTACATACTACTTATCGGCCCACACACATAGCCAATGGGGTACTCACACAATAGGACTTAGGGTCTTCTCGCACATAGCCAGCAGGAGCTCTTACCCAGACAATCAACGCAACAGATTTGCAGTTCATAATTCAATTCTATCTCTATTCCTTTATTACCTCTAGACTCAATTTACTCATCTATTTATATCATGCTAGCCTGCGCCATCCTATGGTCTGCAAACAATGGTTTTCGGATCCTTGGTCTACCCTTTTGACCCATTACAATGATTGGGGGTTTTGACCCACCCAAACCCCCTACGCTAGACTAAATATTGCAAAATATTACAAAATTGGACAAAAATGAGGCTAGGAGACCCTATTCCAACAATGGTAGTGGATATGGAGGCACAAGCACAAACATCCCTTTAAGGTGTAGAACCATATCATAATTCCTTAATCAAAGATGTAGGGCTCACGTGGATGCAAAAAACATTTAGTTTCTCTATGCATCTGGGATTCCATTCAATGTTCTTTAGTTTCCTTATTGGCATGAAATGGTTGGTGTCGTCAATGATGCCCCTAAAGGATACAAGAGGTCTCGGTATGTCAAAGCTAGAACCCTGGGACTTGATCATGAAAAAGACAAAATAGCACATGCTTTGGGTATGTTGAAAAATTCTTGGAATGACTATGTGGTATCCATTTTATCTGATGACTGGAAAAATGTAAAAGGAAAGTCATTAATAAGTGGTCTTCGTGTGTCTACTACTAGTGTAGACATCCTTTTAGCACACGATTACTCAGAAAATTTCAAGACCTTCATCAACATTGTAGAACCATTACTTCAAACAATTGAAAATTTTGGGTCATACAATGTCATCCAAGTCGTCACTGGTAATGTTTCTAATTGTAAGGTAGTAGGAGAAATCATTAAGGATAAATACCCCATCATATATTGGTTTGGGTGTTTGGTTCACACAATGAACCTTTTGATGCATGATATTATTAATACCAAGAAGCCTCAATACACTTGGATTGGTGATTCATAAAAAGGAGGAAATATAATGATAAAATTTAGTACCAATCATAGCAATACCCATGGGCTTTTCTGTGATCACTCAAGGTTGGAGGTATTGAAGCTTGGGAAAACTAGATTTTATAGATATTACCTCACCTTCAGATGCCTTTGAAGGTAAGAGAGTCATTGGATAACATGGTATTAAGTCAACTTTGGCAGGTATTAAGGGACAAGGCTCCCACTGCACTTGACAGGGAAGGTGTTAAGATTCAACAAGAAGATTTAGCACACACACTAGTGCATTAAGCACCTACACTAGGGTGGGGCCCATGGGGCTATTTTTGGGTGCATGTATATTTTTATTATCCCTTAATTTAGATGACATTAAACTGTAATATATTCTTAATGTGGACTTGAAATAGTTAACTAAAGTGGAAAATTCAAATAGCTAGTGAATTTCGAGTTAGAGGTTGGTTGGCGGGACATGCAGAGTAATTCTAGTTGTAACAGAGTTCGAAGTGCAGTGGTGCATGTGTTGGTGCAATTTGTAAATCAGTTTAACTTAGTTAAGTGAGTTAAACTCAGTTGTGCTAGTTGTAACTGAATATACACTAGTGAGAGATCGAGTGAATTAAATATTAATTAATTCACAATCAGTGACCTCACATGCAACTGAGAATTTACTATTATTAGTTGCATGCATGTCAGATCCAGTGGAGACCCAGTTGAGTTCTAGGTGAAACAGAGGTTGACTATCAGTTGTGACATTATTATCTTGCACACATGCAGGAAAACATCCATTATATGTGCTCGTGATACTTGCGCAGTCAAGGCAGGCATGATTGCATTCAATAGGGATTGTGCAATGAAGGCAGGCTGTGTGGAGACAGTAAATTGGCTAGGAACTTGCCAATTTTTGTATGACATTGTGAGACAATTAGCTGATGTCCTGAGGGATCTTGTGAGAAGAGTTTTGTATGTAATTATTTCACGATCCATGATATAATAATATACAATAGAATATAGTGGGGTTTTTAGCTGTAAGATTTCCCTGGGAAATTATCTGTGTTGTGTGTGATTGATCTGTCTTCATGTTCACATGATTAGCGATTTTGTTTTACATTACGCAAAATATTTGTAGAAGCGTTTCAATATTTAACTTTAGTGCATTGTTAGATTGGGTGTATCCAAGATGTACATGCTTGTTGTATAATTTCTACATGGTATTAGAGCATAGGAAATTGCAGAATTGAAGCAGGAGCAGAGTTTATAGAATTCGAATTTGTAGAAAGACTTTCTTGGTGCTATAGATGATTCAAGATCGAAATGGCTTTCACTGGCTTGAAGTTAGAGTATGCACTAGAGGGCATCTCGAACTAAATTTCTTGGAAGGACAGGATGGAGGCAGTACTCGAAGACAATGGCTTGAAGGAATTCATTAACAAAGATGTTCCTAAGTCAGATGTTGCAGATGCTACCAATATTGATGCATGGAAAAAGAAAGTGGCAAAGGCGAGGAGGATCCTGTTGGAGGGAGTACGAGACCACATTGTCTCAAGCCTCCATGGGAAATCCACACCATATGCTATGTAGAAGGCTTTAACGGATCTATTCCAAAGCAGCAGTGACCATAGGAAATTGGCGCTCAAAGATAAACTCAAGAAGATAAAGATGGAAAAGGGTGATACCATTCCAAAGTATCTCACAAAGTTTGTCCGATTTCGGGATGAACTAGGGAGTGTAGGAATAACAATCGCTGATGATGATTTGGTGAGCTTGGCTCTCCTAGGACTTCTTAAGAGTTGGCACGGTTATCAAGAATCTGTCAACGGACGAGAAAAATTTCTGGATCATGAATGACTGTGGTCAGATCTGGTGCAGGAGGAGTTCAAATGGAACACCAGAGATGGATCTCCATCTAAGAATGAGGATGAAGAGGATTGTGCTTTGTCTACCAAGGAAAGGAAGGGGAAAGGGAAGAAATTTCCTTCCAAATATGAGTCCAAAGGCAAGAAGCAGGACATCTCCAAGGTGAAGTGTTTCCACTGTCACGAACATGGTCATTTTGCTACTAATTGTCCACAAAAGAAGAAGAACAAGAAGGTTGATGGATCTACAGCTGGTGAGGACCCTGCCATGCAATTTTAGCTTGAATTCTCCTTGATTTCATGCATGGTGTCAAGTTCATTGGGATCATTGTGGTATTTGGATAGTGGCGCTTCCTTTCACATGACGGGAGATAAGGAACTTTTCAGTGACTTGGAGGAGAAAGATCTCTAGATGAATATTGAGATGGGTGACAACAGATGATACAGTGCGACCAGGATTGGTACCATTACCTTACAAGGGGAGTCAAGTAAAAAATTTCAATTAAAATATTTAATGCATGTACCAAGTATGAAGAAAAATTTGGTCTTAATCGCAATGTTGGAGGACAGAAGCTATGATGGTGTTTTTAGTGATGGAAAATCTTTCCTACGACATAAAAAAATGGGTAAAGCCAAGAGGATAGGGAGTTAAGTTAAGAATCTCTACAAGCTAGAGGTATATGGTTGTGCTGCCATGATAGGCAAGGCAGAGAAAGTGGTGATCCAGGATGAGGGATAATTATGGCACAGGTGATTGGGCCATCTTCATCACGGAGCCTTGAAAGTCATGCAACAAATTTCTACTGGACTTCCAATGGGAACACTTTCTCATTTAGATCAGTGAAAGGGTTGCACCATGGGGAAGTATTTAAATTCCACCTTTCATGAGAAGGAGAACCGTGCTTCAGGGATCCTTGAGAGTGTTCACACAGACGTGTGTGGGCCATTCTCGGTTGCTTCAACAATAAAACATAAGTACTATGTAATATTTGTTGATGACTTTTCTCATAAATGTTGGATATTCTTCATGCAGAAGAAATATCAAACATTATCTAAGTTCTGTGAGTTTAAGGCGTTGGTGGAGAAAGAGTCGGGGAAGCAAGTGAAGGCTTTTAGGAGCGATAATGGTGGATAATACATCTCTAACGAATTCAAGAAATTCTGCAGAAAAGAAGGAATTCGAAGAGAAATCATAGTGCTTCATAACCCATATTAGAATGGGGTCACAGAGAGGAAGAAAAAAATTATCGTGGTTGCAACACGAGTGATGTTTCATGATCAGGGTCTACCAATGCATTTGTGGGTAGAAGCATGCAACACTGCGCTTTATGTGCAAAAATTTTCTCCTCATAGAGTACTTGGCATGATTACACCTAAATAGGCTTTCACTAGTAAGAAACCTGATGTTTCACACTTTAAGATTTTTGGCTCATTTGTTTATGTGCATGTGACCAAGGACGCCAGGAAGAAGCTAGAACCGACTACTGAAGTTGGGATTTTTTTTGGGTACACATAAACACCCCATAATTATCATGTGTATTTTACAAATAACAGAATGAATATTGTGCGATAGGATATAAAATTTGATGAGGGGAAAACCATGTGGTTGTCCCTTGAGAGGGAGTTGGATTTGCATGTAGAGGAGGAACTGCTGGTTCCCAAAGATGAGTCTCAAGATGTGGATCAGCCACATGAGGAGGTTCATGGAGTGGAGGAAATCACTCATGCAGAGCCATCCATCAGAAATGGCAGAAGGCATACCACAGAAGCTGATAGGCTGAGACTTGATGCTGCACAGAATGTAGGAACCCCTACTTCACAGTGCAAACAAAGATAGTCTCCTAGCCGATTTACTGGATACATTTCTCTTGTGAGAAAATTTATTGTGACTGAACCATCTTCCTTTCAGGAAGTAGTGCAACAGCCTACTTGGGTTGATGCAATGGTGGATGAGTATGACTCCATTGTCAAATTCATTGCATGGGAAATTGTCCCAATACCAGTTGACAAATCAATGGCAGGTTCAAGATGGATATACAAGGTAAAGCAAGATGTTGATGGGGGTGTGGAGAAATACAAGGCCATATTTGTAGCCCGGGGCTTCTCACAGATCGAGGGGATATATTATGATGAGACTTTTGTGCCTATCACAAGGTACTCTTCCATAAGATCCATCCTTGCACTCTCAGCGTAGATGGGCTGGCGCATTCACTAGATGGATGTGAAAACTGTGTTTCTTAATGGGATCATTGAGGAAGAGGTGTACATAGAGCATCCTGAAGGTTTCGATATCTTCAACTGTGAGTCACATGTGTGTAGACTCAAAAGAGAATTGTATGGGCCAAAGCGAGCACCCCGTGCTTGGTACACTCTGATAGAAAGCTATTTCACCAGACTGGGCTTAACCAAATGTGAAGTAGATGCAAACCTGTACCAGATCATGGTTGAGGATAAGCTATTGATCATTGTTCTTTATCTTGATGTTTTGAAACCTTAGTTAAACTGAGAGGGGGGTGAATCAGTTTAACACATTCATGGTCTTTTAAAACTTTCTTTTACACTTATTTACATCTTCATTTCATGATCAACTTAATATATAATGAAAAAAAAATCTAAATATGTGTGTAGCAAGTATTAAGCAGATTAAATACAGAACATCAACACATAATCATCATGCACATGGAAAACATATATAAGTGGAAACCCATAAGGGAGAAAACCACATCTTATTATTTTTGTGATGAAAATGCAAGCTCCAAATCCCTCCCATCACTGATTTTCTGTAGGCTCCAACCTATAGGAGGCTACTACCTCAATTATGCAAGCTACAACTTACAAGGAAGCTCCAATTCCCATCTATTTTCTGCAGGCTACAACCCACAAGAGGCTCCTACCTTAGCCAACTAAATTGGACATCTATCAAGCTACAACTTGATATGGAAGCACCAACTTCCTCATACTACACTGAAAACACATGCTGATTTACTTGGATATTAGCTCTATTCCATTCCTTCTTCACTTCTGTCCTCCAGCCTTCATATCTGCCTTATATCATCTCTGGATCTACACAGCTTCTGTATCTGCTCTTTTTCTTTCTTATTCCTTCACTCTCTTTCCTCATGTTGTTCCCTCTCACCCCCTATGCACACTGATATTACATATTTTATACAGATAACTACATGACTATTTGCATTCTACAGGGACTTCGAAGTGAACAAGCCTGACTCTATGCCTTCCACCCATTCGATTCCTCACACTTCAATTCAGGTTATTACATCAACCAAAAATACAGAAATAATCATTTCAACACTCATTGGATTTTTCCCTATGCCTATGGAGACTTTACTTTGCATCACAAACAATATAAAAGTTAATAATACATTTTTATTTATACACAATTATTTACTCAATCCATCAGTTTCTCGCTTTGTTGTGTGTTTGGCCTCTTCTTCTTGTTGCCCTTGTGTCCTTTCTATTCATGTCGTTCTATTCTAGCTCTGTTGCATAACTTCCTTGTTTCTTCCGTTACCTATGTCTTTTGTGTTGCGTTCACCCACACTTTGCATATATATAATTCACATCTCAATATTAAAGACCCCAAATAGTAGTAACTTCATATGCAGAAGTTATTTCGCTTACATAACCTATGGTGTAAACCATAATAAAACTCTACTTTATGAATATCGAATCTACAATTCAACTTTGGTTAAAAACCCAAAATGTCAACATAATATTAATATTCAAGCCCACAACTTAATATTCACCTTTCCTCCTTCCTGCTTATAGCTTTGCGCATCTAACTTCCACCGTATATCTTTACTCCATGATTCAATGGTTATCGCTTCATCGTGACTTACCTTTCTCTTCACATATATCGATGCACCTTTACAGCTTTATCATCGATCACTGCCCATCCATCGATCTAACGATAATCACATTTCAAGATGTGTGACCGTTAATAGTTTTAAACCATATAAATAATACCCGTCATGAAAATTTGTATTTACAAATTCAACTTTGGTTAAAACCCATTCTGCAAACATAATACATTCGGGCCCCACAACTTACAACCAAACATACCTTTACCGACGATTTACGTGCCTTCCCTTATCCAACGGCTATCGTACTCCAACTACGATCTATGCGTATATCCAACAGATATCGCATAATAAGAAGCATGCCATTTAACCTTTCCCAACCTATGCGAAATATGTGGTTTTTATTTTCCACGTGTCGCTGCTTGAATGCTATCACGTTCGCTTCAATTCAAACCACTCACCAACTAAAAGCGGTGCGAAAAACCTTTGCTGGTTTTCTAAAACTGCCTTTACTATTCCACTTCTATTTCACTGTTTCTATGTTCTTCAAACCCTTACAAAATACGTATTTGACATAAATTTGAATGTTGAGTTATTTTCATAATTTCACTGTTCAATTGGCTTTTCTGCACGTTGTTTCATTAAAGGAAACATTCTTTTAATGGGTCACCATTGATCCATTCTATGATCGATGGTTGCTTGTCAATCCCTTAAAATGTGTTGTTTTATACAGAATATTTCAGTATTCATAACGTAGAATTCAAATACTCTATTCATTCTTCATTTTTCTATCTCTTGCATATATAAATATAATGCCAATCCTCTTAATCAAATACAAATCATACTTCCATCAATCAATGCATATACACCTGATTCAAAATCGAATTTTTGTATATATATATATATAACCAAATAATTACAAAGGATTTCTTTTCTTGTAGCCTTTGCCACTTCACTTTCTTCCTCATGGTCCAACCATGTCTCTGGTCTTTCTTATTTCTTTGCAACAATTCCATCTGATCCTGATCTGCTCCCTTGTCCTTGACGATAATTTCTGGTGCTGCTCCTTTCTTCTCCTTTGCCATCAATGACAATATTTCCAACAGTCTCCCCCTTTGGCATTGATGGCAATACTCCAATGCTTCCTCCAAAATTTCCTCCCCCTTCTCATTCTGAGAAGTTTCTTGTCTTCCTCTGCTTGCTTTTCAGAAGAGCCTTTATTATTTTGCTTTCTTTTCCTCCCCCTTTGACATAAATGACAAAGGGTTGCACATTTCCCCGTGTGGTTTCTATATTTTCATAATAATCTGATCTTGAGGACCTGTTCCATGCACTACTCCATTGCTCTAGTTCTTTTGTGACAATTTTTATTGACTGCTCTCCCCCTGGAATGATGCTTTCTTATCTGATACAGACTATCACTTGTCTTCTGCATTGATCTTGTTCCTTGTATGTAGCCTTTACTTATATATTTTTGAATTTTTTGATTTATGATCATATCAGAGAGTAACATCTTCAAACACTACCCCTAGTTTGTCTCTTAGATATTCGAATGGTTATTTAGCAAGAGGTTTTGTGAATATGTCTGTTGTTTGTTCCTTTGTTGGTACATATTCCAACTTCACTAATTTTTGTGCTACTTGTTCTCTGAAGATGGTACTTTATTGGAATGTGCTTTGTTTTTTAATGAAGTACAGGATTTTTTGATATACTTATTGCACTAGTATTGTCACATTTGATAGAAATGGGTTCATTAATGCTTACCTTCATGTCTTGGAGATTTTGTTTCATCCACATTACTTGTGTACAACACGCTGCTGCTACTATGTATTCTGATTCTATTGCAGATAGAGATATAGAAGTTTTCTTCTTGCTTAGCCATGCCACCAGATTTTTTCCCAAATAAATGCACCTCCACTTGTGCTTTTCCTGTCATCCACACAACTAGCCCAATCTGCATCTGTGTATGTTGTCAATGTGAATATTTTTCCTTTTGGATACCATAGGCCATAATGTGCAGTTCCTTGCAGATATCTAAATATTATCTTAATTTCTAGTAAGTGATTTTGTTTTGGTACTACTTGATATCTTGCGACAAGTCCTACTACCAACATAATGTTCGGTCTAGAGGTAGTTAGGTATAGCAGACTTCCTATCGTGGATCTGTAAAGTCTTTGATCTACATCTGCAGATCCATCATTAACACATAGTTTTCATCTAATGATCATGGGAGTTGACATAGGTTTGCAGTTTTCCATTTGGAACCTTTTCAACATCTCTCTTAAGTATTTTTCTTGTGAAATGAATATTCTTGTGTTATTTTGTAGAAATTGAAGTACTAAATAGAAGGTGAGCTCTCCAATCATAGACATCTCAAATTCTAATTTCATTTCTTCTGCAAATACTTTTTCTAACTCATCTTTGTTGCTACCAAACATGATGTCATCTACATATACTACTACAATTAAGAGTTCATTTTCATCAGCCTTTATGTACAAAGTGTTGTCTTCTCCTCCTTTCTTGAACCTTGTTTTTGCAAGTATTTGTCTAGCCTTTAATACCATGCACGAGGAGCTTGTTTCAGACCATATAGGGCTTTCTTTAATCTGCACACATAATCATGTTTATCTGTTAAGGAGAATCCTTCAGGTTGTTCCACGTAGACTTCTTCCTCTAAATCTCCATTCAGGAAGGAAGACTTCACATCATGATAGCATGCAAAGGCCAAAAACATTTTGATTGCTTCCATTCTAGATACAGGGGCAAAGGTTTCATCATAATCAAGTCCTTCGATTTGAGAGTATCCCTTGCATACAAGTCTGGATTTATTTCTGATTACATGCCCTTGTTCATTCATATTATTCTTGAATTTCCATTTTGTGCCAATGAAATTTTTCCTAGTGGGTCTTGGCATTAACTCCCACGTATTTTTCTTCTCAATTTGGTCTAGTTATTCATTCATAGCATTTACCCAGTTTTTGTCTTTGTTGGCTTCTTCGAACTTCTTTGGCTCTATTTGAGATAGCATGGCTAGGTATACTTCTTCTGTCTATTCAGCGAGTTGTCTTCTAGTCTGTACTCCCACACTCTTGTCCCTAATGATTTTATCTTCTGGATGGTTCTTTTGAGTGTGTCTTGAGGGACCTTTTGAGTCTAGTTTAGTATCTTCTATTGTCTTTCTATGTTCATCATTATCTTGGTTCTCATCTTCATGATCATCTGGAGGATTGGCACAGCTTGTGCTTCTTGTTCTATTTGGTAGATCTTTGTCGAATCTTACATCAATGATTTCCACAATTTTGTGTAGTATTTTGTTGTAGCACCTATAACCCTTACTCTTGGATGCATATCCTAAAAATATTCCTTCATCAGCTCTTGCATCAAACTTACCCAGTTTTTCATCATTATTTTTTATGAAACACTTGCTTCCAAAGACTCTAAAATGCTTGATTGATGTTGGTTTACCATGCCATAATTCGTAAGGAGTCTTGTCACAATTTGGTCTTAGATTAGCTTTGTTAAGAATGTGAATAGATGTGTGTACTTCTTCTGCACATTAGGTTTGGGGAATGTTACTTTCTTGCACCATGGCTCTGGCAATTTGTTGTACTGACCTGTTTTATCTCTCTGCCACTCCATTCTGTTGAGGTGTACCTGCAACTGTAAACTGTTGTTTTATCCCATGTTCATTGCATAGGTCTACAAAATCATAGTCTGTGAATTCACCTCCTTTGTCTGATCTGATGCAATTTAGCTTGCATCATGTTTGATTTTCTGCCAATGCCTTGAATATCTTGAATTTATCAAGTGATTTATATTTATATTTGAGAAATTCCACCTACGTCAATCTGGTAAAATCATCTATTATCAGCATGAAATAATATTCTCCACCAGCATTAGTTCTTGAAGGTCCACATAGGTCCATGTGTACAAGCTGAAGTGGCCTACTTGTAGATAGTTTATCTTTGGCCTTTAAAGTTTTGCGGGTCTTCTTTCCCACTTGGAAGGATTTACATATGGTATTTGGAGGCTTCTTTATTGCAAGCATATCTCTGACTGCATTCTTCTTGCTCATACTAACAATGTGGTAAGAGTTTAGGTGTCCCAATCTTCTATGCCATAACCATGATTCGTCAAGTTTTCTTAAGTGGCACGCTTCATTCTCTTCTTTCACTATATAGGCATTACTTTCTGTTTGAACACCTTTGATCAAGGTCTTTCCTGTGGTGCTAGATCTTACTTCACAATCTTGGGCTCTGAAAAGGACCTCACAGCCCTTATCACACATTTGACTGACACTTAGCAGATTGGCTTTCAGCCCATCCACAAATAGTACATCTTGAGCCTCTCCTCTTCCATTATTCAGACTGACTGAGCCTTTTCCTTTGATTTTCCCTACTTTATCATTGCCGAATGTTACATTTGCATATTTCTTTTCATCAAGGGTTAAAAACTTGCTTCAATCTCTAGTCATATTCTTTGAGCATCCACTGTCCATATACCATTGGATTTTCTGACCTTGAGCTATTAGAGCGAGGTCACACTTATTTAGCTTCTTTTTCCACTGCATGCGGCTATTTTTTTGGTACCTTTCCTGAGAATATGGACCATAGTCTTTGAGAGGAAATTTGTGAGACTTGTGCCTGATTTGATGGCAGACAAAGCATTTGATTATATTTCTGAATGGATTATGTATACAAGTGAATTCTCCATTGTTCATAAATCTCCTTGAGTTTTCATACATCAGTATTTTTCCATACGTTATGCACTCCATGGATTTATGACCGAACCCATTATAATAAAAACAATACCCATGGAAACGATTATTGTACTTGGTGAAAGGTTGTCCTCTCCATTTGTTTGCTTGAGGTAGTCTTTTCATTTTCTACATCCTTTTCTGGTTGGACTCGATTTTCTTTGTCTGACAGTATACTGCAATATGTCCCAGTTTGTGGCAGGCAAAACAAGTGATATTTCTTATAGGAGGAAAGAATATCCTTTGACATCTTCCGAATTTATTCAATTCATATTCAGGAGCATAAGACCCTTTTTCAGCTTACTGTTTCTTCATTTTGTTCTCTGTCATTTGAGATTCCTGCTTGTTTCTATTTACTTCATTGCAGTTCATGTTCTTGTTGGCTTCTACTTCTGTAGGAAACTTTTGAGCTGCTTCATTATCTTTTATAGCTTTTACAAAAATGATAGTTTGGTTATCTTCTCCCTTAGAATTACTTGTTTCTCCTTCATAGCCTATCCCAATATTTATGAGAGGATATCTTTGAGCATTTAGTATTTTTTCCAACTGTTCAAAGCTTTTAATTCGTGGAGTGTTCATAGATAATTCCCTTTGGGAATTTTCTAATTTCTTTCTCCGGCATACTACTTCTTCTTCCAATTTCTCTTGCTTCTAAATTTTATCCTTAATTTTCTTTAGTAGAGTGTCTTCCACCTTCTTATCTTCTTCAAGTTCTACTTTCAATTGAATGAGGTCTTCTGAATTTGGTTCTTCTTTTACATATTTCAGGAGAATGTATTTTTGTTTTCTGCACTTGAGTTTAAGTCTGTCTATTTCCTCCAGGGCACTTCTTAGCTCCCCCTCAAGATCTACCTCGCCTTCTTCCTCATCTTCTAGAAGGAATCCTTTTGACTCTTCCTTGGCCTTCAACACAAATTCAGAGGTTCCTTCTTCATTTGAGAATTCATCTGAGTTTTCAGATGTACTGCTATCTTCCTGAGCATAAAATGATTTTTTATTGAATCTCTTCCCTTTCTGCTAGTTATTTGTTTTGGTTTTCTCTGTCTCTTGTGTCTGGTTCTTTGTTTTCTTATGAGGACACTTAGATGCATAGTTCCAAACTCTTCCACAGTTAAATCATTTAAATGGAAGTTTACCTTTATACTTTCCTGAGCCTCTATCCAATCTTCTGACAAATTTGGCCTCTTCTTCATCAGAGCAAGAGCATGTATCTTCCTTTTCTTCTTTTCACTTCTCTGCCTTAAAGGTTGCTTCCCTCATATTTTACTTCCTCTATGGAAGTCTCATCTCATAAGCCGTCAAGTTTCCAAGTAATTGGTTCATGGTCAATGTTTCCCAGTCAGTTGTTTCTTCTATGGAAGAAAACTTGGGGTTAAACCTGGATGGTAAAGATCTCAATATCTTTTGTACAATTACACATTCTCTAATGGTTTCTCCTAGAGCTTTCATGTTATTCACAATTTCTGCAACCCTTAAGAAGAAGTTGGCAACATCTTCTTCTTCATTCATTTTTATATTTTCAAACTGAGCTCTATAGACTTGCAGTTTGGCCATCTTCACCTTTTTACCTCCCTCATGGATAATTTCTAACGTATCCCATATTTCTTTGCTAGTCTTTTTGTGCATTACTTTGATAAATTATGCCTCACACAGACCACTTAAGAGTGCATTCATGGCTTTTTCATTAGCTATAAAATCTTGTTTGGCTTATTTCTCTATGTCAGAATCCTTTGGGGCATATCCTAATTTCACAGCAGCCCAAAATTCTATTCCTAGAGACATTATGTAAATCCTCATTCTAATTTTTCAAAAGGCATAGTTTGTGCCAGTAAAAAAAGGGGCTTTATTTGTTGAGCATCCTTCTAGACTAGCCATCTTGGGGACCAAGGATCTCCTTCCAGTTGTTAAACTGATACAGAAGTAACTTGGCTCTGATACCAATTGTTGAACCCTTTGTTAAACTGAGAGGGGGAGTGAATCAGTTTAACACATTCATAGTCTTTTAAAACTTTCTTTTACACTTATTTATATCTTCATTTCATGATCAACTTAATATATAATGAAACAACAATATAAATATGTGTGCAACAAGTATTAAGCAGATTAAATACAAACATCAACACATAATCATCATGCACATGGACAACAGATATAAGTGGAAACCCATAAGGGAGAAAACCACATCTTATTATTGGTGTGATGCAAAGGCAAGCTCCAACTCCCTCTCACCACTGATTTTCTGTAGGCTCCAACCTACATGAGGCTACTACCTCAATTTTGCAAGCTACATCTTACAAGGAAGCTCCAAATCCCATCTATTTTCTGCAGTCTACAACCCACAGGAGGCTCCTACCTCAACCAGCTACAATTTGACATCTATCAATCTACAACTTGATATGGAAGCACCAACTTCCTCATACTACACTGAAAACACATGCTGATTTACCCAGATATCAGTTCTGTTCTATTCCTTCTTCACTTCTTTCCTCCAGCCTTCATATCTGCCTTATATCATCTCTGGATCTACACAGCTTCTCTATCTGCTCCTTTTATTTCTTATTCCTTCACTCTCTTTCCTCATGTTATTCCCTCTCACCCCCCTATGCACACTGATATTACATTTTTTACACAGATAACTACATGATTGTTTGCATTCTACAGAGAATTCGAAGTGAACATGCCTGACTCTATGCCTTCCACCCATTCGATTCCTCACACTTCAATTCAGGTTATTACATCAACTAAAAATACAAAAATAAGCATTTCAACACTCATTGGATTTTTCCCTATGCCTATGGAGACATGCCTTTACATCAAAAACAATATAAAAATTAATAATACATTTTTAGTTATACACAATTATTTACTTAATCCATCAGTTTCTCGCTTTACTGTGTGTTTGGCCTCTTCTGCTTGTTGTCCTTGTGTCCTTTCTATTTCTGTCGTTTTATTCCAGATTTGTTGCATAACTGCCCTACTTCTTCCGTTACTTGTGTCTTTTGTGCTGCGTTCACCCACACTTTGCATATACACAATGCACATCTCAATATTAAAGACCCCAAAAAGTAGTAACTTCATATGCGGAATCTATTTCACTTACATAACCTATGGTATAAACCATAATAAAACTCCACTTTATGAATATCGAATCTACAATTCAACTTTGGTTAAAAACCCAAAATATCAACATAATATTAATATTCGGGCCCACAACTTAATACTCACCTTTCCGCCTTCCTGCTTATAGCTTTGCACATTTAACTGCCACCATAGATATTTACTCCGTGATCCAAAAGTTATCACTTCATTGTGACTTACCTTTCTCTTCACATATTCGATGCTCCTTAATAAATCTGGGCCCACAACGCACCTTTACACATTTACCGTCGATCACTGCCCATCCATCGATCTAACGATAATCACATTTCAAGATGTGTGACCGTTAACGGTTTCAAACCATATAAATAATACCCGTCATGACAATTTGTATTTACAAATTCAACTTTGGTTAAAACCCATTCTGCAAACATAATACATTCAGGCCCCACAGCTTACAACCAAACATACCTTTACCGATGATTTACGTGCCTTCCCTTATCCAACAGCTATCGCACTCCAACTACGATCTATGCGTATATCCAACGGATATCGCATAATAAGAAGAATTTCATTTAACCTTTCCCAACCTATGCGAAATAGGTGGTTTTGATTTTCCACGTGTCGCTGCCTAAATTCTATCGCGTTCACTCCAATTTAAACCACTCCAACTAAAAGCGGTGCGAAAACCCTTTGCTGGTTTTCTAAAACCACCTTTACTGTTCCTCCTCTATTTCATTGTTTCTCTGTTCTTCAAACTCTTACAAAATACGTATGTGACATAAATTTGAAAGCCGAGTTCTTTTCATAATTTCACTATTCAACTGGATTTTCTTCATGTTGTTTCATTAAAGGGCACATTCTTTTAATGGGTCACCATTGATACATTCTGTGATCGATGGTTGCTCATCAATCCCTTAAAATATGCTATTTTATACAGAAGATCTCAATACTCATAATGTATAAATAAAATACTTTATTCATTCTTAATTTTTCTATCTCTTGCATATATAAATATAATGCCAATCCTTTGAATCAAATACAAATCATACTTCCATCAATCAATGCATATACACCTTATTCAAAATCAAATTTCTCTCTCTCTCTCTCTCTCTCTCACTATATATATATATATATATATATATATATATATATATATATATATATATATATATATATATATATATATATATATATATATATATATATATATATAACAGTAATTACAAAGGATTTATTTTCTTGTAGCCTCTGCCGCTTCACTTTCTTCCTCATGGTCCAACCATGTCTCTGGTCTTTCTTATTTCTCTGCAACAATTCCATCTAGTCCTGATCTGCTCCCTTGTCCTTGATGATAATTTTTGGTGCGTTTCCTTTCTTCTCCTTTGCCATCAATGACAATATTTCCAACACGATGATCTAATTTTGACTTGTGATGAGCAGCTGATACACTCATGTAAGGAGGATCTTGCAAGGGAGTTTTAAATGAAGGATATGGGCCTCCTTCATTATTTCCTTGGATTGAAAATATTGCAGTGGGATGGTGAAATTTTTGTGTCTCAAGGCAAGTATGTAAAGGAGATACTGGGTAAGTTTAACATGGAAAGCTTCAAACCCATGGATACTCCTCTTCCAAGAAACTTGAGGCAAGAGGATGCTACTTCTGGAGAGGTGTGTGTTATTCATCATTAATTTTTTCTTTTTTAGATGACTAAATTCTTATCCTAGATTTCTAGAAACAAATTTCTTGAACATTATGAGTTCTAGAAATCTCACTGCCTTCATTATCCTTAGGATAAATTTTTCACTATTTCATCATCCCATCATGTCAAGCTCAGTTCACCTATCCCAGAAAACCCATCATGGCCTCATGTCACTCATTTTGTTTATTTTTTGTCACCTATGGCCTCAATCCTATGTTTTGTTTGCCGAACCCCTCCACTGCTACCTAAGGCCACCAATCAACCATCTCTCTTATATCTCCAGAAATGCCTCAACCATTGATGGTCTCAAAACTATCTCTGTAGGATCTTTAGATAAATTAAGAACTTTGGATTTTGGATCTTCAATACATCAGTCTATCAAAAACTCTATTTTACAATCAATGACCTCAAAGCCAAGTTTTTCAGTCAAAGGCCAAGTCCAAAGAACCTTCCACTAGCTCACCTAAGGTTTCATAAGTCATAAGGTTGATTTGGTGTTCTAAAATCTCTATTTTTCCTGTGTAAAGAGGTTGCATTCAAAGAAGAATAAGTTCAAGTAACTTTGTCCAAAAATTAATTAAAAAACCTTTCAAAGAAGGCCTCCTTGGCCAAACCATAAATTCTGCAAGGGACAATTTCCCTTGTGCACATTTCTGCAAAAATGATCAAGTTGGTCATCAGCATAAAAGATGTTAGGTAATGGGATGAAATCATCACAAGAGGACATCTACAACAAGAAAAGGGTAGCAGGCTTATGTTTAAAGAGAATCAGGGTTTTGTGATTGATTGACAAGGCAGTGTTGCCAAGAAAAGAAACATCACGAGGACCACCAGGATAGAAGACACCTCAACATAATCAAGAACACATTGAAGATCTTCAGAAATCATGAATGAATAAGGGAAAAAGGTGAGGTGAAATGAATAGGAATGAATGAACTTGAAAGGGATATAGAGAACTTAGAAGACACTGTTGGAAATACTAAGAGGGGGGGTGAATCAGTATTCCTTTCAATTAGAGCATTAGTTAATCTTAAATTATTATCAGTGTTTGTAAAATGATAGAAGAAAACAAGAGGAACATAAATGCACACAATTTTTAAGGTGGAAACCCACTCTGGGACAAAAACCACCTAATGCTTTTCTAATAATTCTTTAATATTCAACTCCAATTGAAAATAAAGCTCCAACTTCCTAGAATCTAGAAAATAATTCTTCTCCAGCTCCCACTGGATGGATGCTCCAATGCCCGAGATTCTTCAGTAGTCAACTGAACGGATGCCCCAACACCCAATGAGCTACAACTCACCTTAGCACCACCCTACCACCCTATAGAAGAATAAAAGAAGAATGGACTCCCGTACCAGGGAAAATGGTCCACTTTACAATGATATAGAATGATGCAGAAGAAGAAGATATACTAGACCATAACCCCAACTTTGACACAACCACCTAATGATGATACCAGACCTCCCAAAAATACCTCTTCCTCCCAAAAATACCTCTTCAACCCTTGCTAGATAGACACTAGTACAATTTGTACAATAATGTATTTACAATGACTAAGTACAATGATACCTTTACAATGATTGTATGCAGTTCTGCCCACTTGAAGACTTCATATGATGAACTTCTTGCTGTTGTTATGCACCTTGGTTGTTGCTCTTATCATGCTACCCTCTGCTGCACCTTGCTTTGCTTTGCTGCCATAGAAAGTAAATATGTTGAAATTCAAGAAAATCCCACTCAGATAATAGTTACAAAAGATGAATTACTTCAGATTAGTAAGTCTCAACCCTCTTTCAACATTCAGACTGAAATAGCTAAGTTAAAAATACCAATTCCTTTAACTGAATTGGTAAAGAATGACTTATATAAATAAAAAATTACTGAGACTTTGAATATGAATGATGGTGAAGATGCCATTAATTTGAATGATGATCAACCAAAGTTGATCTTTGGCCCTGATGTAAATGGTAAGCATTCAGATGGAACAGTCCCTCATTTCTATATTAGCCTTACTATTCACGATCAGATTTTACACAATGCTATGTTAGATTCAGGAGCTTCCCATAACTTAATGCCTAAAGCTATCATGGAAACTCTTAATCTAGAAATAACCAGACCTTATAAAGATTTTTTCTCATTTGATTCTATCAAAGTTAAATGCATAGGATTGATTAAAGACTTATGTGTGAATTTGTTTCAGTACCCTGGTAAGAGCATGGTTATGGATATTGTAGTAGCTGACATCCAACCAAAGTATGGTATACTTCTTTCTCGCTCATGGGGAGAAAAGTTGCAGGGATCTCTACAATTAGACATGAGCTATGCTACTATATCAGTATTTGGACAGCCCAAGAAGCTTTATAGGGAAAATTTAATGAAATTCATGGTCAACACTGCAGAAAGATCCATAAATTACCCCATTTATTCAACACCAACTGATCTTGATTCTTTCATTTTATGTAATTCTAATGACAATGAAATCCAAACAGAACTAATTGACATAAAGCCAAAACCAAACAATGACAATATTTTTCATGAACCCCTTTGTTACTTAGAATTTGATGGCTCTATGAACAAAATAGGCACATGAGTTGGAATATGGATCAAAAACATCGAGACAGATCATTCAAAAGGACATGCCTTTAGACTCAACTTCAAATGTACTAATAACACGGTAGAGTATGAGGCACTTATTTTAGGCCTCCAAATCATCAGAAATTTAGGAGGTAAAAGAATTTTAATCATGGGAGATTTGAAATTAATCATTAAGGAAGTAAATGGAGACTATTCTGTTCATAATCCTAGATTAGCCAGATATAGAGATACAACAATTGATTTATGTGAAGATTTATTGGAATGTAAGTTTGCTAATATACCTAGAAAACATAACATTCAAGTACATTGCTTAGCAACTTTTGCTAGCACATGTAACTTACCTTTTCAACCAACACATTGGTATACTGTTGAAGTTAAATATAGACCCATTGTCCCAGACAATGTCAAATACTGGCAGATTTTCTCTGAAGATGAACAGATTTACCATTTTTTGAATAATGAGAAAGAATTTCAAAATTGTAATATAGATTCAGATTGTAATATAGATTCAGATTTTAATTGTGAAATAGATAACACAGATGTACATAAATTTAACAAACCCATTGTATTTACTCAATCTGACGTAGATAACCTAGAGAAAGTAGATACAAAGGAAATCATTGAAGAAGAAATTAATATGTTAGAACTTAAAGATAATTTTTTGCCTAAGGGTTTAACTCCTTTGGAGGACCTTTTTGATTCCAATGATGTGCCTAAAAGGCCAAAAATGGAACCAATTAGGTCTGACATTGAGGAATGTAACATTGGGACAGAATTAAAGCAAAAAATGATTAAACTGTCAAAATCTTTACCTCCTCAAGAAAAAAGAAAGATACATTGAAATTTTAAAGGAATATCAAGATGTGTTTGCATGGAGTTATGAATATCTTAAAGCTTATGACACAAACATAATTCAACATAAGATTCCTATAAAAGATGAACAAAAACCATTTAAACAAAAATTGAGGAGGATTAATCCTGTCTTATTACCTTTGATAGAAAAGGAGGTTAAACGCATGTATGATGCCCAAATTATTTCACCAATCAGATACTCTGATTGGGTATCAAACTTAGTACCTACCAGAAAGAAAATAGGTGAAATTAGAGTATGTGTAGACTTTAGGAATCTCAATAACGTATCTTTGAAGGATAATTACCCTTTACCCAAGATGGATCATATTTTACAAAGGGTAGTTGGTTCTTCCAGGATATCTTTATTAGATGGTTGTTCAGGATATAACCAGATTCTTTTTCAAAAGGAATACCAAGATAAAACAACTTTTACCACTCCTTGGGGCACTTTCATGTATGTGAAAATGCCTTTTGGTTTGATGAATGCTGGAGCTACCTTTCAGAGAGCTATGGACATAACCTTTGCTAAGGAAATACATGACTTATTGGTTATTTCTTTAGATGATATTACTGTTTTTTATAAGTCAAATAATGAACACTTGGATCATTTGACACAAGTTTTTATTAAATGTAGAAAATTTGGTATATCTTTGAACCCCAAGAAAAGTATTTTTGGACTAGAGGAAGGAAAATTACTAGGACACATAATTTCAAAGGAAGGTATTAGGATAGATCCTGCAAGAATAGAGGCCATCTTAAACATTCATCCACCTAGAAATATCAAAGAGTTACAAGCATTTTTAGGTAAAATTAATTTTTTGAGAAGATTTATTTCTAACTTAGCAGAAATCATCAGAGAACTGAATAACATGCTTCAAAAGGACTCAGTTTTAAAATGGATAGTTGAAGCAAAACAATCATTTGACTCTATGAAACAAGATTTAAATAAAACATCGGTCTTAATCAGTCCAGATTTCAAAAAATACTTTATAATTTTTTCATTTTCCTTAGAGCATACCATTGTTGCAGTTCTACTGCAGAAGAACGATCAAGGCTTTGAACAACCTATAGCCTTTTTCAGTAGGACCCTTAGAGATGCATCTCTGAAATATAACATAATGGAGAAACAAGATTTAGCCTTGGTTAAAGCCATAAAATATTTCAGAGTTTACATTCTTTACTCCCACATTATTGCCTATGTCCCTAATTCTGTAGTAAAGGACATTCTCACTCAGGATGGTCTTGATGGAAGAAGAAGAAAGTGGATTGACACTATCCTAGAATATGACATAAAGATTAAACACACTAAACTCATTAAAGGACAGGGATTGGTTAGATTTATGGTTGAATCCAATTTCAATGCATTAGATATCAATTTTATTGCTCAGATTGATAACCAGGAAGAGATGGCGACTCCATTGATCAGTGAAGCATTTCTAGACTCACCATGGTACTCAGATATTATCTTTGTACTTACACATTTACAAGCTCCTCCTGGATTAACAAGGACTAATCCAGATTCATTAAACTTAAAGCAATGAGATTTTGTATTTTGGATAATGTGATTTTTTGGAAAGAACAAAGTGGGATATTACTGAACTGTTTACTGAAATCAGAAGCTGACAAAATTCTTAAAGAATTTCATGCAGGTGACTGTGGAGGACACTTATATTGGAAAAGTACTGCAAATAATATCCTTAGAGCTGGTTTTTACTGGCCTGCCTTATTTGCTGATGTGAAAAATTTGTTACTTCATGTCATAAATGTCAATTTTTTGAAGGAAAAAAGAAGTTGTTACCTTTACTCTAAAGCCTATTTCTACTGAAAATCCATTTCAACAATGGGGTTTAGACTTCATTGGGGAAATTCACCCTCCATCCTCTGGTCAACACAAGTGGATTTTGACTGCCACGGATTACTTTACTAAGTGGATTGAAGCTATTCCTACCAGAAAAGCCACTGACTCAGTCATTATCTCTTTCATAGAAAAAAACCTTTTATCTAGATTTGGATGCCCACAGAAAATAATTACTAATAATGTAGTATCATTTAAATCTAAGAAAATGATTGTCTTCTATCACAAGTACGATATTACCCTAGGCCACTCTATTGCTTATTACCCTCAGGGTAATGGCCTAGTTGAATCTTCAAATAAAATCCTTGTGAATATCATTAAAAAAATACTTGAGGACATGAAGAAAACTTGGAATAAAAATTTAGTCCATGCCTTATGGGCAGATAGACTTACTACCAAAAATTCAATTGGAACTTCTCCTTACCAAATTGTATATGGGATGGATGCATTTTTCCCATCATCTTTAGGTGTTCCAGTAATGAAGATCATTCAAGAATCACAAGTGGAGTTAAATGATATACAAAGAAGGATAAATCAAACTATTCATCTACAACAAACAAGGAAAGAAGTCTACGAAAAATCTCAAGTCGTTCAAGAGAAAATCAAGAAATTTTTTTATAAAAGAAGTAAAGAAGATGACTTTTCCATTGGAGATAAAGTGTTAAAATGGGATTCCAAGAGAGAAGAAAAAGGAAAGCGTGGAAAGTTTGACTTTCTATGGGAAGGACCATATGTAATTTACAGATATAGGGGTAACAATGCTTTCTTCATCAAAGATTTGGATGGAACAGATATTCAAGAAGGACCAGTTAATGGTAGAATGCTCAAACATTACTATTCTTCTGAGTTACCAATAGTTAGTCCCAGTTACCTTTTACTTCATTGTAAATGTCCATTGAAGTTTTTAGATTGGATTGGATGCTTTCTTTCCAAATTTGAAGCCTGGAGAGAAGGCCCTAAGCTTTGAAGAGTAAAATTTCATAAATATCAGTTTTGCAGAAATCAAAAGATAATTACTAGATCATCAAGGTCAAAATTGAAGGCTACTAGTCTTGGAGTTCTTGACATTTCACCAGGAAATGCCATCCCCATGTGAAGCCGCTGTTAGGGTCCTATAAGTATAGGATTCATAATTTGGAATTGAATTATGATAGTCTTGTACAATATGTACATACCTTGCTTTCTGAAAGTTGTTTTCCCATATTTTGTAAAAAAATAAAATAAAATCAAAAAGAGGGTAAAAGTCCTAAAAGAAATATCAAAGGACTTAAAAAATATAGACCCCAAAAGAAAAAAAGATGAAAATAAAACATGAAAGTGTGCAAGTCCAAATGCCACTACTTTTTACTTCTTTGCAAATGACTATGGCAGAGTGCCAATAAATGCCATAATCCATGATAAGTTAAATTGTTTAAACTTGACTTGTCATGTTGTCAATTTCCGTGATTTAGATAGTGAATAAAGATTGGTCAGACAGTTTAATCCTGACTAATCAGTAGATAGGTAGAGAATGAAGAGGAGCTCATCAGTTTATTCTAAGCACTTGGATGAAATAAGGTAGAATTAGATAGTTTTTATGCTTTCAAAAGAATAAAATGTTTCAAGGTAGCAAGCTCAAATGCACCTACAAAAAGGACGAAAAAATGTTAGATTAATGTTGGGTAGGTAGAAAGAAGTGGGAAGAAGCTTGTAAATGTTCATCACCGGGTAAAAATTACTAATTTCCCATCCCTTATATTAATTCTGCATTCTAGACTTTCAGTCAAAGGGGCTTAGAGAATTTCTCTTACTTATGTTGGGACCGGACCCAAGGCTCAATGACTAATTAGTTGAACATGTTTAATTCCTATATTAATCCCCAATTATCATTATTTACACTTCATTCACCCATTACAACTCAAAATTTTAAGTAAGAACTCTTTTCTTACTTAATGATACATAATATCCCATTTGATTAACTTCCTCCATTTCATAAAGCATACAAACCCTCAAAAAACATCTTATCCTAAGTAAAAGTGGTGAAAACATCAAATGATAAACTTTGCTTTAAGTTTTTCACTTTACTTAGTCATATAAGTGTATTTCTTGAACTGTATTTCATTTTCCTTGTCATATTAATTTCTTACTTATTTTATTAATTCCCTAAAAAGAGACCTTATCCTATTAATATAACTCCTTTTATTTAAATATCCTAAAAAACCCATTAATATAAGATTTTATGCCAAATTAATTATTCACATGTTGAAATAAAATCCTAAAATATACCCCCTTTGGCATCATACTAACTATATATAAATACCCTGCCCCCTATGGTTATAGACCTTTCCAAAAGTTTAAAACTATATAATAAAACTAAAAATACAAAAATTTCCCTTTTTATACATATCTTATGTATTTTTAAGCACAAAATCATTTCCGACCTATCACTTTTTATCCTAAGTTTTTATAAAGGTAGCAACCCCCGCACCTTTATAATTTACTTACCATCTTTCCCCACATAAAGGTTAAAACCAAGGTTAAAGTTTCCCTTTTCCCATTATGTAAAACCTCACATTTTATATAGTATTCAACCCATATTAAACCCTCTTAACCCGCCTCACGCACCCCCAACATACATATAAGCCTTTGTTATATCATGCCAAGACCCCGTCTATATGCATAAAACTTTTCGTATGAAATACTTTGGTTATAATGAAAATAATACAAAGGTTTTGAATAAATGCACCACTGCATATCATTTACCCCGGGTCCCACCTTACCTTTCCAATGCACCTTCTCTTTTGATCTTGATCCTTCGCTTCAAACTGTCAAATCCAATGGCGAAGGATGCATTTCATGCTCATAACATAATTGGCCACCCAAATCTAAATTCAACGCGAAATGAGTTGTTTTCGAAATTCCACCTCCGACGACGTGGCATGATCCCATTCGTTCGCGTTCATTTGGCCGAATACAACTTACCACTCAAGGCTAGTGCAAAAACCACCAATGGTTTTCGCATTCGAAAATCAAAACCGCTCCCTCTTTGATTTGACCAACATTCATTATGTTTTTTAAAGATTTATATCAAAGGTTTAAACCTTTGTTATTATATTTATTTACGTTATTTGTGTTTCCCGACTGTTAAAAAAAAAAAAAAATCTCTGCCTGACTATATTGAAGCCGCCCGACTGTGTTTTAAACCTAAACTTCCCATTCAAAGACCATTTTAACTGCATATTTCCTGTTTGAAGACCAGCAAAGACTTTTTTGGCTCCAACTATTTGAACTAGAGCTCAAATTCAACCATAAAAAGTTGCAGAAACCCTTCCGACAGTCGAATACCTACCATCTGAGGTATTTTTCGACTTTCAGGCTTGCAATTTCTAAGTTAAAACCATTTATAACTAAAGAAAATCCCAAATCAAGAGAAATTGTCCATATAATTTGCCCAAAAAACACATAGAAACAGGCCAAACCCTGACCAATTTTTCCCAGAAAATACTGTGTTTATAAAAGCCCTTTTTGAAGCCAATTTCCTCAATTTATCCTCTTAAAATCCTTGAAGATCAATTGCAGAAACAAGAAAAGGTTTGCAGACCTACAGATCTCTTGAAAATTCATTTTTTACAGTCTAGATTATTCAGAAAACCATTTTTTTCTGTCTTAAACCAATTTGGATATCCCAAAATCCTAAATTGAGCAAAAATATTATTGAAAGCCATCCTTGGCCTATAAATTGCTAAATTCACCATCTGTTTTATAGAAAATCAACTATTGCAAACAGTTTAAGCTTGCTTTAGTTATTCAAAATGACCAAGAAACATATGACATCCAAACCTGGGGGATCCAAGCCTCCCAAACCTGGGGGATCCAAGCCTCCTAAGTCAGAAGCATCAAAAGCCATCAATTCCACTCCTACACTCACTGAAAAAACCACTATGTCTGTTAATCCCCTTCAGCCACCAGTACCTACTGAAGAAACCATCCCCTTGACTGATATGGATTATAAAATTGCAAACCCTATGGTAGAATTCAATCTATTGGAGATTCACAATTGGTGTTTTGATAAGTTCTTAGATAAAGATGAAATGCCTATTTGGGAGGCTAATCTACCCAAATATGTAGTTCCAGTAACACACCCTAGCCAAGACCTTGTGAGATTATATCAAAAACAATATGTACCAGATCAGAGAGCAATTGTTAATGCTGATAGGGAGATTCTATTTTCTATTACTGCAGAGTCTATCAATGAGATGTTACAATTACAATTTGATCCCAAGGTAGTCCCTCTATCCATAGAATCATTGACTCAATTGTATTTAGGATTAGATTTTCCTAAGAAATTTATGATTTTCCAGAACTTTATGCCATCTCATGTGGACATGCCAAAGCTAAATCCTCCTTACTCCACTTCCAAATTTCCTGAAGGGTCCAGACATGTCATATCAATGCTTTCTTTCATACTAGGATACTTCACATATGGATTCACTAATGAATCCATTCTAGGTTTTTTATCCACTTTATCTCCAGGAAAACCTCCTGCCATGATCTTTGATTATGCCAGATTTATAGCTGATAGTATCCACCATCAATTGACCAAACTGCCCACTAAAGGGGTGGTTAGATATTCATCATACTTATTTCACTTGTTCTTGTTTTTCCAATCTGACAAGTTTCCAATTACATTACAAAAAATGGACTTAGAAGGCCAGCCTCTATCCATTATCTTCTAGACCACCTTACTGAGGAAAGAAAGCAGTGATTTCAATTTTACATACTTTTCAGATCTGTTCCTCCAACTAGCAATGACTATATTATATAAAGAAGAGCAACCTAGGATAAGTGAGGACATGAAGAGAATATTGTAGTTATCAGAACAGTGCAGGATGGGAAACTGGTATTTGTATGAAAAGCACATAGAATTGAGGATTTTTGGATCAAATATACTGCCTTAAAAATTGCTTAAGTATTTGAGCATTAGAGTTTTAGCATTAGAATACTTAAGATAGGTTTTAAACTCTGATTCCATTAATTTTATGGCTTCTAAAAAGAAAACTTAGTTCAAGTTGAAAAATCAGATTAATCCTTTTATTGTAAATAACATAAATGCTGAAAAGGAAATAGCCAAGAGATTATCAAAGTTAAAATTTAAGGAAATTTTCCCTTGGAACTATGACCCTCAAGGTATTCTCAGAAATATAAGGGTCAAATGAAAATTTCCTCCTTTCATAAATGAGCCCAAGCCAGAGATTGAAAAATTTGCAAATCAAACAGGATGGGCAGATAATACATTGAAAGAAACAACAGTAAATGCAGAACCAGCAGAAAAGATGGATGTTACACAAACTATGGTAGTTGCAAAACAGATTGAAACCTCTACAAAAAGAGGTAGAGATGAGGGGACCTACACAACAGAGACTACTACAGAAACCAAGTTCAAATTGATTTACAACAAGAGGCCAAGGATCACTACTATTGAAAAGGAAAAAGTGATTGAAGTTGAAGATATAAATGAACCAGAATTAAACAATGATGAGGCTACAGTAATAGTAAATGAGACTCTTGCAGACATACAAAAATATCAAACAGCAGGTGAACAAGATACTCAAATGATTGAAAGACAGAAAAACATGGAGGCTTCTTCCTCACACATAGTGGAGGAAAAAGACTTAGACATCAAAGAAAGGTACAAGCAAATCAAACAAAAGAATGAAGATATAAAAAGTGAGATTTACTCTCAATTCTTAAAAGAGAAGCTAGGGAATCATAACAGGCTACTTACAACCTTTGAATATTCCACAAATAAAATGATTATGTCATATCTGCAACCAACTACTTCAACACCTAAGATAGTGGCATATTGCAAAAAGGTTGAGTTTGAAGTAGATACCGAAAATGTGCATGAACTAGACCAAATAGAATTCCACAGACATAGCTCAGAGATGTTATATTCAATTTTGGTAACAAAGGCTATGAGTGCTACTAAGTTGCAGAATACCATTATCAACATGCAGGATCAAATGAAGTTGGACAAAGGCTCTTTTTATGCTAAAGACCTAAGGATTAAAACCTTAGAAGATTTGATTATACAGGTGGGATATGATCCCTCCAATGTGCAGGCAGCTGAATTATTGATTAAGAAAAAGAATGAAGATATTGTAGCTTTGAGGAAACATTTGAAGCTTCCTCAAAGTGAACACCCACAGACCAAAGAAATACTTCAGGATCAAATAGAAAAAGAAGAAATGATGTAGTTTATCCTCAAACTGACTGCTCAAATTAAAGATATGGAGACCCAAATGGATCAACTTATTAAGGAGAAAGAGACTGTGAATGAAACTAATGCTCCTATTATTCCTACGGTGATACCAGTTAGTACTACAGCTGTGGCTTCCACTCTGGGAGAAAAATTAGCACCTAATGAGCCATTAGCAAATGTAGTGCCAGTGCAATCAGCTACTACATCAGCCACAGATTCTTCCACAACACAAGTACAACAAACAGATGGAGCAAGTCAAATAGTGAAAGCTATGGAGGAATTGTCCTTGAAAACTAATGAGATAAAAATCTTGAAAGATATGATTCAAAGTCTTGAAGCCACCAACAAAATAGCCTTGATAAATGCTAAAAACCATGAGCAAAAAGCTATCAGTCTTGAAGAACAAATGAAGAATTTAAGGAGTTAACATTTACTGAACAGATTTCCTTCATCAAGAATCATCTTTGGACAACTATTATTGAGGCCATACATTCTCAATGGCCTTCAATTCAGCTCATTTATGAGCAAAGATACTTACTATTAGCAGCCCAAACTGAGATTCAGAAAACCAAGGATGAGTTAGCTAATAAGCCATCACAGGCTTTAAAACTCATCACTTTCCTAAATAGTAAGAACAGAGCAGAGTTGGAAGAGTTACAGGTACAGGACAAAACTAAGACAATATTACAAATCAAGACGGTTGTGACAAAAATAAATTTAATAAACAACCTAGAGGAAAAATGTGAAGCCATGAACATTTCCATTACTAAGTTTTTGGAAAAATACACTATTTGAGGAAGAAACGCCTGCCAGATATTCATGTCTTCAATGAAAAACTAATGGCTCAAAAAGAGTATGATAAGAAGATAAGGGAGTCTTCAAAAGAACAAGTCAACAAACCACTGCCACTGGGCACTCCTATAGGAAAGGTCATCCTTCAATATTTTGAAGACTTGTTTTTTCTACAGCATGAGATTAGGCATCCTTTTGTTTTCAAACCTCCTTTTCCAAGTACACAGATGTTGATGAAAACTTTAGAAAGCTAAAAAGTGTGAAAATTCCAGATGCAGAACAATGGCAAGCATTCACTGATTTAATGTAAACAGGGAAGAAGACTACATAAAAACAGTTAAACAGAAAGTGAAACAAAGAAGACAGTAAGCTGATTTTTACTACATTAAGACATATTTTTCAGCAGTTTAAAAAGTGAAATATCAATCAAAGTGTATCAGTGTGTAAAGAAACAGTGTTAAAGAGTATCAGTGGAAAGTGTGTCAGCCAGGTCAACTCAAACAAATATATTTCCTAAACAGCCAGCAAGCAGGACAGTTATTCAATAAAAATCTCCTTGTTAGATAAAGTTGTTCTATAAATTTTGGATAAGAGGATAGCTTGTTGATTTGTTAAGCAGTTGTCCCTCTTATTTTGTAAAGATATTTTATATTTCCTAAAGATATTCCTACATTTCTTTAGGATATTTGTAAACAACATTTTGTGTAAATAATTATGTATTAGAAGTGTTAAGGGTGGAATAAAATTGCTAAGATTACTATAGACTTTTGCTGATACATTGGAGGCTTTCATGTGTTGAATTCAAAGTAGTAGACTAGAAAAAGCTAAAGTGGCATCATAATTCAGGATTCTTGCGATAAGTTTAAGAGTGAAGTACACCTCTTCTTGTCATTGTTTCTTTTCTGAGTTTCATGCAATTCATTATCTGTTTGATCTATCTTAATGTGTAACTAGGAATATTACTACAGGACTAGCCTTTTGTTCCCTGTTTTTAACTAAGTTACCATTTATTTGTTTTCTACTAATTTCTAGTGTTAGGAATTCTTAATTTCTCCTACTCCCGTTTGACCTCTACCTCCTTCTTCCATTTTCTGGATCAAGAGGATTCTTCATTTCCCTTTATCCCGGTCATACCATTTCATCAAAAACCTTTCCCCAAATCTCTGAGGGTTATCTACCTTGCCCTGAATACATTTGTACCCCTTTGGCCTTGACTTCAAGTACTACTATCTAGACTTAGACTCCATAGCCCAATGGACAAGTAGATTTCTCCTTAGTTTAATCCTAAGTGATTTTTACCGACCAAAATCTTAAAACAAAACCAATTGTACTATCATAACTAGCCTAAAAACATAAATAAATAAAAAAAGATAAATCTTAAAGAGAGAGCCCTCTCTGAATTCTAAGAAGGCTAGATCCTAGGATTTGAAGTAGGTTTGTGGTTACCCCTAGTGTTCTTTGACTAAAAACTCAAATCCCACAACTTAAGAAATTACTAGGGTGATAACACCTGTATCGGTCGCTCCACAATATATTGTAACCATTGAGTCTCCCATATCATGCAGTCAACCTCCTGAAATATACTT
This sequence comes from Pinus albicaulis, assembly GCA_034641835.2. Lineage (NCBI taxonomy): Eukaryota > Viridiplantae > Streptophyta > Pinopsida > Pinales > Pinaceae > Pinus > Pinus albicaulis. The sequence continues at coordinate 13,822,442 of CM076578.1, read as the reverse complement.
TGGGCTAGTGATGGAAAAATCCTTCCACCTGGTTTAATTTTGATTGAAGAAATACCACAAGACGAAACACCTTTAACTCCAACTCATTTTGGGGTGGAGCTTTACCTGTACGAGTCTTTTCCTCAATCATATACCTCTGCTTTTTTTATCCTCCTTCTATTTGAGTTCCCTTCGATCTAGTAGGGTATACATTTGGTTAAGTAACCATGCCTGAAAAAACATCTTCAGCTAGACCATCTATTCCAATTGTGATAGCACCTGCTCTCGCTACCCTGTCGATGTTCACAACTTCACCAGAGTCATATTTACATGGTGGCCCTATGGTCCCATCCGGTTATAAATCATTATCTGGAATTTTTTCTGGTGCATATTCAAACCCATGGACTTCACCAATGTCATCGTCTTCTATTCTAATTGGTAAACCTATAGTGATTATTGAACGACTTGATCCTTTATATCCATCATCAGTGAAATATCAAGCTGGTCCATCTGGGTATATTCCATCCAATACAATATCAATTGGAATCCCTGCATTTGGAGAACAATAATTTTCGTCTTATTATACTCCTCATGCTGGGGGGCAACCTATGGTCACCCACTTCAACAGTACTTCATATTTACTTGGTCATCCTAATGTCGAAATGAATGTTTGTCAACGGCAGCCCACTCTGCCTATCCAACTACAAACGGTTGTACACTCGTATCAACTAGTTCAAACTGTTTCACCCACCTCAACTTGACTTCTTAATACATATTTACCTCTGTTACAGACTCAAATTGTTGTACCTCAACCATCTCAGGCGGGTCTTTCAACTCAATACTATCAAGTATTGGGCCCTTAGACTCCAACTCCTTCGGCTGGTTTACAACATATGGAATCATTTATTCACAAGCTAGATTACCATATTATGGGATTTCGCAGCCACAACCAGGTTATACCTATCCTCAACCGAATCCAATTTATCCTAATTTGGGTTATAACATTGGTGGACAGACCCCTTCGCAGCTACAGGTGGAAATGCCACAACCTTCATTTCAACAAGTATCATATCCAGGTTTTGGTCAACAGAATCCTCAAGTGTTTTCCTATAGAAAAAACCCCTGTCTGGGTTACCAGCAAAAAATTCCTTATGACGGTGCTCAAAAGGCTTGTTGCCCAAGAAATTCCATAATACCCTGGTTATGCTTAACCCAATCTCAATCGACAGTTTCTCTTTGTTGCAACTTTATAACTACCAGATTTAAACCGGCTCACCAATGATCCAATCAACTATGCTCCTTGGTGGCCAGTGATACCTCATAAATTACCCTCGGATATTCCTAAGTTCAATGAAAACCCTAGGGAAGACCCGTCAACTTATGTTATGACTTATCATTTGTGGTGTTCATTTAACTCCTTGAATGATGACTCTGTTCGACTACATCTTTTCCAGCGTACACTCACTAGTCCGACCGCAAAATGGTACATTGAGTTACCAAGAGATTCTTTTGATAATTTCACTGCCCTAGCTACTGTATTTTGACCCACTTCCATTTACCCATACGATATGAAACTGGAGCATAACTCTTGACTAATTTTAAACAAACCAATGCTACTCACATTTCTGATCATATTCATGAGTGGTGTCATTGTTGTATAATGGTTAAGACATTTTTTCCTGATCAGCTCCTTGCTGAGTGGTTCATTAAGTCCCTGTTACCATCTATAACTAAGGATGTGGCTAAGGGTGGTGTTGTCACTAAATATCAGGTCATTTCTCATGCCCAATATTTAGACTTGATTTATACTTAGTCTGGCATGCTCTACGAGAAAATTCCTAGCACGCCGAGATCTAATTTTACTATTCCTCCTTCATCAAAGGACTCTCATGCCGAAGACGGTATGATCGGTACTACAAGAACACATCACACTACTGCATCTGATCTTGTGCCTTCTTCCGAAATACATGTCGTGTCATCTGACAAGGGAAAAAGTGGCAAGCAACCTGGAAGTAAGAAAAAATGGAAATCAAAGAAAAAACAAACTTCTATCCCGCATGAAATATAATCTGATCAATCATTTGGAAATTGGAAGCCTCGTTACCCTTACATAATCTGTAATGAGGAACACTTTTTTCGAGATTTTCCTCACCACGCCGAAGTCTAAAAAATGGTTAAGACCTCACATTCGTCAGTTGTGTTTATAGATCCATTTCCAAATCCAAACACAAATTTGGTTGCTACGGATCCAACTTCTAGTTCACAAGTGCTTATGTTTTTTGTCACAAATCCATCGACAAATGTTTTGGTGTCAATGCGTAATAAAGATTATGTTAGACATGCCACTCATCAACCTACTACCTCAACCACAAATCCATCTACGGAATTGATATCGCCACTTGCTATTCCTGAATTGACAAGCAAGCCAACAAAGGGAGTCGTTCATAAATCGACATGTAATCCTCAAGCCAGAGTTGCTCAAAACTATAATATAGTTGAATATTTGGCTCAATCCCCTTCAGGTATGTCAACGCTTACGGTGCTACAAAATTGTCCTTCCCAGAAACAAGCTTTATTGTCGGCAATTGGTGGAATTGATCCAACTTATTCTAATCTCGTAGTCTTTAATCATACAGGCTATGTGCCGCAAATACCAGCAGAATTGGCATTCCCCATCCATGTAAAAATTCTCAATCACCTTTTTCATTATACTATTATTGATGAGGGAGCATCTACATGTATTATGTCTCTAAACTGGTGGAAGTCACTTGGTTCTCCACACCTATCTCAATCACCAACGACGTTGAAAGCTTTTGACGGACGTATATATAAGCCTTGCAGTATTATCAATAGCCTGCATGTTGAACTGGGGGTAAAAATAGTGAATGTTGAAGTTTAGGTCGTTGACAGACCCCTTGACTACAATATTTTACTAGAAAGGCCATGGGTATATTCTATGACTACAATCGTTTCTACATATTTTAGAGTGATCGCCTTTCCACATAAAGGTGTTATCACAGTCATCAATCAACTATCTTTCTTTGCCTCCAGTTCCCATGTAACTAGAAGTGTTCCGTTAGTTCACGCACCCCAACTCGCACTTCAAAACATTGGTGTAGGACTCCTAAAGGATTCCACTCTCATGGTTACCTTTGCATTACCGCCACCTGTGACGTTGACATAAATTTCAAGTATAGAGACCTGCTACATGATAGGATTCCACTCCATCTGGCTTAAGTAAGAGTACGAGTGATCCTGAAGTTGTTACGTTGGATAAGTGCCGCCCATACCTATTGAGTTGGTATAGCAATCAATATATTTGGCTTTGGTGGCGAATCCGAAATCATCGTCCTCGGTCATTTGGATAGATCGTTCATTAGATTTTGCTACTCCATCTGTTATTTTTTCCTCAAATTTCTTGAAAAATGAGAATATTATGGAAACCATGATGTCAGAAGGAGAACCATGGGAAGATCATCATCATCGTTCCCATCTTCCTGATTATGAATAAGATAATCTTAGTGAACTATATCACCCATCGATCAATTTTTTTTTTTCAAATTCTTTTCCTATTAATGCAATCGATTCCGAGCGAAATTTGTAAAATATTGAAGAAACCATTTATATCGATATTTCGACCAAACCCAGCATTGTAGAAAAAATTCATGTCAATGTATCTTATTCTCCATCCGAACTTGAAACATATCGCTCTCTCTTTCATGAATTTTGTGATGTATTTGCTTAGTCTTACGAGGAAATTTGAGGCATAGATACTAGTATCGTTGAACACACTATTAATATGTACCCTGATGTCAAGTCGGTACATCAACGCCTTCGTCATGTTCATCCAAAAAAGGCCGCTGCAATTAAATTAGAAGTCAAAAAAATTTTGCGTGCTCATTTATTTTACCATGTTCTGCTAACTGAGTGGGTTTCCAACATTGTTCCTATTATGAAAAAGCAAGGAACCATCAAAGTGTGTGTCGATTATCGAGATATCAATCTTTCTTGTCAGAAAGACAACTATCCTACTCCCTTTATCGACTAGATTATTGAAGATTGTGCTGGATGCAAAATCATTTCGTTCATGGATGGATTAATTTATGGCTACAATCAAATCAATATCTGCCTAGAGGACCAATATAAGACAACATTCATTTGTCCCTGGGGCACATTCTCTTATCAGAAACTCCCATTTGGTTTAAAGAACGTTGGGGAAAATTTTCATAGAGCAATGAGTATTCTTTCAATGACATCAAGCACATTGTTCAACCCTATCTAGATGATTTACCCGCACCTTCACAAAATTGGACTGATCACCTAATGCATCTGAGAGCTATCTTTTTACACTGTCGACACTACAAAATACACGTCAATCCACATAAATGTGTGTTTTGTGTTGGTTCTAGGAGTTTTCTAGGATTTGTCGTCTCAAAAGAAGGAATTTGAATAGACCCATTGAAGGTCCAAGCCATTCTTAATTTTCCTGTGCCATCAAATTTTATTCAGTTACAGAAACTTCAAGGAAAGGCTAACTTCCTAAGGAGGTTCATACCCAACTACGCTAAAATGGCTAAAGGATTTACTCAGCTCTTGAAAAAGGGGATTCCTTTCCATTGGGACCAAGTTGCGCAAGCTTCTTTTGATGCTGTCAAGGCTACGCTTGTCCAGGCGTCATTAATGTATCTCCCAAATTATCAGAGTGATTATTTCTTATATATCATCACAGCTGATACGAACATTGCTATGGTATTGGTCCAAGTAGACAATGGGAAAGAGCATCTGATCTATTATTTGACTCGCAATATCAATGATACGGAAGTAAAGTATTTGTACGTAGAAAGTCTTGCCTTGGCGGCTGTTCAAGCTGTCCAAAGATTTCACCACTATATCTTGTTCCGGAAGACCATTTTCATTTCGGATTTCAACCCCATGACTTATATTTTATCACGTCAATTACTGGGGGGAAAGTATTCAAAATGGATTGTCATTTTGCAGGAATTTGATTTGGAATTCATCAAATCCAAGTCAATGAAGTCTTTAGTTTTGGCTGAGATTCTTTGTGACCTTCCCTCTAATAGTACTATTACTACGTTGAAACCATCTATTCCTAATGAGTCTCTATTTCTGATCGGGTCATCTGATCCTTGGTATGGGTATTTTATCATTTATCTCTAGACCCAGACTTTTCGGTCTCATACCCCTCACTCTGAACACTGACGTATTCGATACCAAGCCAAATATTATCTGATATTTGGCGATACACTTTATCGTCATGGCATCAATACAATTTTTAGAAGGGGCCTCACTCATGAGGAGGCTGGAACGTTTTAAATGATTTTCATGTTGGGGCTTGTGGTGGACACTTGTCTGGATACGCTACCACGCAGACGATACTCTGCACTGGTTACTTTTTACCTACCATATTTCGCGACTACATCCTCATGGTCAGAATTTTTCATGCTTGCCAGATATTTAATCGTAAAACCACAAACTGCCAATGCCAATGCATCATGTTGTCTTTGTGGGACCATTTTCGAATTGGGGCATTGACTTCATAACCTATAACCCTCGTTCATCTGGAGGGCATGGTTATACTATTGTCGCAGTAGACTAATTTACCAAGTGGGCCGAAGCAATGCATACATTCAACAACACAACACAAACAACTGCATTTTTTTCTTTAACCATGTCATTGCACGGTTTCGGGTCCCAAAGGCTATAGTCACAGATCATGGTAAGCATTTTCGTAATCACATGATGATTTAGTTGACTGCCAAGTTAGGAATGTCACATGATAGTTGTAATCCTTATTATCCACAATCAAATGGACAAGTTGAGGCTATTAAAAAAATTCTTAAACAAATGCTTCAACGAATGATGGGAGTTCATAAACGAAACTGCCATTTGATCTTGTACTCGAGCATGTGGGCGTACCAAACCTCGGTGAGAAACACAATTGGATTTACCCCCTTTCAATTGGTGTATGTTCTGGAATTTATCTTACCAATCCAATGTGAAATATCGTCATTGAAACTCACAATTGACTTGTTACCTGAAACCTCTGCTAAATAAGCATGTCTTTTTAACCTCATCCATCTTGATGAAATGCATCGTGAAGCCCAATTGGCCAACAAAGCACATAAGAGACGTATAAAGGCACAATACGACAAGCATGTACAGCCTCACATTTTCTCAGAGGATGACTTGGTCCTTCTTTATGATCAGGAAGCTGATGTAATAGGTACAGGGAAATTTGAGCCATTATGGCATGGCCCCTATATTTTCAAAAGAGTTCTTGCCAAGGGTGCCTACGAGTTGGTAGATTACAATGGAATTCTGTTGGCACAACCCCGAAATGGGTTGCGTTTGAAACGTTACTATGCTTAATCATGAGCGTAGTAATTTTTGTATTATATTGTATATATATGTTGTTGATTTTCATTCACTGTCTTAGTTTTTTTTTTAGATTTTTCTTGACGTAAGTAATCTGCTTTACATTTCATCACAGATGTCTAAATCATTGGAACCATTTGTTGGGTATGCTGATGGAGCTAGTCATAGTACGCAGAATCTATCCACTGTAGCATGGGCCATTTTTGCTCTGAACGGTGAGTTAGTGAGTTTTAAAGGGATTTGTATCGGTTTATCTACAAAAAATATCATTGAGTATAGTGCGTTGATCGAAGTTCTCTCTGATGCCATTTCATTTGGTATTAACTGCATCATCATAAGGTTAGACTCACAACTTGTTGTACTACAACTTGTTAGTGTTTATACTGTTAGAAATCCAACACTGCATCGTATGTTCTTAACAGTTTGACCTTTGGAAAGACACTTTGATTTTATTCAATATCAATACATTTCCAGAAACTTGAACACATTGACTGATTCTTTAGTGAATTATGTTATAACATACATTTGCAACACATGTAAAGATACATTCACATAATTGAATAGGATTGCGCAATAAACATAAGAAAAAAATGAAATCAAATAGATATATATTTATAGGTTTTTACAAAAATTTATGCCCAAGGCACATTGGTCATCTGACCTCAAAATGCATGCAACATGTGAAAATTAAACTAGTGATGCTCATGGTAACATGCTATCAATCTAGCTATCCTACATAGTAACTGCACCCAGTGGTTAGGAACGCCAATAGTGTGGTGCTGCAGTCGCATGGGTAACTCTTCGATCCGGCAATCCGGAATCCCGAAGGTCAACCCGTCTATGTGCTGCTAAATCTCAAAAAGAGTCTCATCCATGTCTAAATCCTGAAGGACTTCCCCCCCGATAGCCCTCTCTGTTGGCTCATTTGCTCCATACTCTGGCTCTTCCACTAGCTAAACTCGACCCACATCTGCATTACATTAAAACTTTAGTTTAGTCTTTGGAAAACATCAAAATAAAAAAACATGTATAAACCTTACAAAAATAAAAAAACATGGTCAAAACATTCTTAGCGATTGCACCCCATTAAGCACCTTCTGGTAAAGCTAAGTCTAGATCTCCTCAAAAATCGACACCTGGATATGCTTACTCATCGATGGTGAATCTATCGCCTGAACCAGGCAAAGAATGCAGTGGATAACACGGTGGAATATTGGCCTGCATGTCTAGCCATCAGTTCTACCCATCTCTGCATCCTTGGATATCTAGGGTTAGACACACCCAATGTCACATGCTGAGGCTGCATCAATGGAATCCGCTCTAAGGAAAAATAAATGAGGATCAAACCATAGTTGAAGTTTTTCTTCCTTCCTCCATTTGCCTTGCTCAGTTTTTCTTTCATTTGAGAGAGTACAACTTCAGCCCAGTTGAAAATTGTTGGTTACATGCACTCTAGTGCATACTACATATAAGATCTATTTTCTACATGTAGTGTAGCAGTGCTAGCAAGTTTTGTGATCGTGAATAGGATGGTTATCAATGGAAAATCACAAACATCACAAATGTTTGTTTTCCCATCCTTACAAGGCTCTGCCCTTGGGTAGCAATACTGCAAAATATAGTCTCACCGTCTCTCCTCTGAGAGCAGATCCCGAGAGAGAAATGGGTAGGCCTCTCCTCGAAAAGCTTGTCATAAAATAAATTTCCTCCACTGTAATTGGAACCACTTTATTCCTAATGTGAAAATTCCTCAATTTCCAGATCCCATGCATGAACAAGGAACTCCAAAAGTTTCATTTTTTGCCTCATACCTGATAAGAGGAAGTACTTTAATAATCCACAGTCCCTTAGGGCTCCTACAGTACCCGGATCATTAAGGGAAATCATTTTTTGTTCTTCATGCTCTCTTTCTCTCCAAGTAATAGTCATTTTAGTCCATTGAATCCCTGAAACATAGCCATAAGACTCATTAGAATCCTTTTCATGCAAAAAAATAGGAAAAATTTGGGTACAATGCAAGAATAAAAAATGTGAATTGCACCCAACGCAGTCTTGGTAAATAGATAGTGCATTGCATATGCACCTAAGCTTCATTTTGAGTGTATTCCAACACAGTTTTCGATGCCCAAGGGTGTGTTTCCCTCTTTTGAAAAATAATTTACCCTAAGGGGCCAAAATCCATAAAAAATTGAAATGAAATGACTATTGAAAGAAATAGGGGGTTTATGGCACCAACCTAGATCAAACGACGATGAAAACCATCCATAAAATCGATCGCAATCAATAGTTGAAGTTCGAGGGAAAAAACAGGTTCAGAGCTCCAAAATGAAAATGGTAACTTTCAAATGGTAAAAATGAATAGTAAAACTCTTTTAATTAGTCATTTGATTATTTGAAAATCATATTTATTGTTGTGACTATGGTTTTATTCAATTTTTATCATGAAAGAGGTATTTTTAATCCATTTGATGTTTTTCTGAACATGTTTGCAACTGATAAGAAGATTAGTCGTGCACATTTATTTCAAAGAATGATTTGACCACAAAGCCTACTTTTATCCTTATTTTCAAGCTTTGATAAAAATAAAAAGGACTTGAAGCACACTTTTATCTCTTTTTTTAGCTTCGATAACAGCGAAAAAGGAATCCCTGGAGTCTTCTTTTAGCTCTTTTCAGACTTCGATAATGTGAGAAGATTGCCGAGCAGTTGTCTTTTCGAGCTCGTAAAAATAAATGAATTGATATCTACTTAGTATAAGTTTAACCCTTTTCTGGACTGAGATAGATTATATATGAAAAAGGAAAACCTTAGTCGAACATGGCTAGGAGGTTCTCTCAGATATTATTTTACACTTTTTTCGGATCTGAGTGACAAATTTATGAAAAAAGAAACTATGGAGTTTCTTTTGTCCTCTTTTTCAAAATCTCTAAATATGAAAAAGGACCGGGATGTCACTGTCGTTAGCCTCGTTAAAACATAAAATAATGACGAGCTTGTCGATCATGGCAAGAATCGAGTTTCATTCATCACTAGACTTGTTAAATTATTAAATATAAATACATGATTCACCCGGAGGGTTGAATTATAGATCAAGCATATGTTACCCTCCTCAATCTTGTTAAAAAATAAAGAGGTACTGGTCGACAAATGACCCGGGAAAATTTGGGGAAGTGAACAGAACTTTTACGGTAGCAGGTCGCTCTTGAACATGACACTTCACTCTATTAGTCATCAGTAATTTTCACCTATTTAGATGACTAAATGCTTTGTCCAAGATTTCTAGAAACAGAATTCAAGAATCATGTGAATTCGAGAAATCCCCTCAAAGAGAAATTTTTTCACTATCCCACCTCCTTGTCAAAGCATGGACAATCTATCACCCAGAAAAAACCAATTTCCCTCACACTCACTATGTTTTCCATCTCTGCCTATAACACTCTGTCTCTATTTTCCTAAGCCCTCTTCTTTCACACCTTGTTTCGCCAAGTAAACCAAACTTTTCTCCTACTCATCAAGTGCCTCAAGCAATGGTATTGTCAAAACTCCCTGTCTAAAAGCTCTTTGAAGTAAAACAAGGTTTTCTAGTTGTCTAGGATGATAGAGCATAATAGAGTGTCAAAAACCCTGTCTTCTAATCCAAACCTTGTTTGAAGTTTTCAGTCAAAAACCTATTCCAAGGACATTACCATAAGTCAAATAGGGTCACCTAGGTTATGCACTATCATGGTTTTGAATGCACTATTTCCACAAGTACTCAAAGGTGTAGTCAAGAGAACACAAGGATGAGGCTTGTCATTATCCAAAGAACATCAAAAGACCTCCAAAGGTATTCTCTTGATTAAGCAGTAAGTCTGCAAAGGAGAAAATTTACCATGTCCAAATATTTCTGTAGAAATGTTTTGTAAATGGTCAACAGAGAAACAGAGGCAAACAAGGAGACCTAAAAAAGGCTCACAAAGGCATCCACAGCTAGTAGAAAGCTACAAACAAGCTTAAACTTTTACAAGGAAGAACATGATCTCATCAGAGAGTGTTATGAAGTGCTGCCCATCAAAAGGTCCATGCAGGTCACAAAAGACAATGGCACATAAGCAACACTGTACCTCAAATCAAAAAGATAATTTAAAAGTTGTTTGGCTTCAAGCATGAAAATTGTAGAGGGACAGCTGCCCTTTGATTGAATTCCTGCAAAGAAGACCAAAATACATCAGATTAACCATGAGATAAGGTAAAAAAGGAGGATCACTATGAGAAGACCATTCACAACCTAGAAGAAAGCAGCAAGGTATTTGTTTGTTGGGAATCAAGATTCATTGACTGTTTTGACCAAGAAATAGAGTAATGTTGAACTCAGAAGCATGGGAAGATAGACAAAGAGGGTCAAAATAGTTACCAAGAAACATCCTTCATTACAGCAGATGGTTTCAAGGGTTTTTCAGTTACCCTAGGGTTTGGCAGACAAGCACTAGCTTCTAGTGCAAAGGTCTTTTTCTCTGAAAACAGTTAGAGACATCTTCAAATGGCCAAAGGGGACAAACATGGGTGGAAATTTCCAAATACAGTAACTATGATAAGCAGGGGCCATTATGTGACAAAGCAAGTTGTCCAAGTTCAAAAGAGACAGTGATCAAAGTGACCTAAAACTAAACAGATATATCCCTGGTTTATAGCAGAATAGTGAAACTCTCAACAAGGACCTCTTTGTCAAAAGACTATTCTGCAAAAATGTGACTAAGATATAAACAACACTTCACAGAGCTAGAAAAGGTGTTTTTCCACAGAAAGAATGACAAGGTCAAATGAAAGAATGTTTCAAACACAGAAAATTAGTCAGAGGAGAAATGGAAAAAAGGGATGAGTTTTTTGTGTGTAGGTGTTAAAAGTTCAAAACAGTTCTTTTTCCAAAGTATAAGTTGAGAGGCATGGGATTAGTGTCTTCAAGCAGATTGTCAAAAATAAGGAGAACCTTAAGAAGCCTCCAGTAGTGAAAAAAGAACCATGTTTTCATCAAATTGTCCACCTACAGGACCAAAACAGTTAAAGACACAGTGAGAAAAAGTAAGCAAACAAGAACATTAAAAAAGTGGGTTTTGACTTCAAATTTATTTTCAAAAGGGTTATAAAGGCCTTTTTGGTATTCCCCCCGCACCATTTTTCATCTCCAAGCCAAAGTAAGTCGTTGAGAGAAGTTTTCAAAAGTTTCTATGCAAATCAGTGAAAGTTTGCAGGCGTTACACACCGAGGCCGGTGTTACGCACCTGGCCTTCAACGCTACGCACCTGGGCCGGTGTTACGCACAGACACAACAAAGTGTCTACAAACTGCCTATTACGCACCGATGCTACGCTTCTGAAGCCCGACTAGCTCGTCTCCTGCCTATTACGCACCAATGTGACGCACCTATGCTATGCTCCTGAAGCCTAACTGGCCCGTCTCCTTCCTGTTACGCACCAGCGTTAGGCACCAGTGCTATGCACAGGCACTACGCATCGGTGTTACGCATAGACAAAGTTTGTCTAAAATTTCCAAAAGGAGTCAAATTCTGATTTTTTCACCTTCAAAGCTTCTGCAAAACTCAAGACACAAGGTTAGTGATTTGTTTTCTCTCCTCCCAAGATTTCATTTTCCTAAGCAAAGTCATATTTAAAGGCTTAATTGAACCAAACCCTAGGATGCATAAAAATAAGTTTGAAATACCTTTGGTTAGGGTTTGAAGGAGAAAATTGTTATATGTGCCAGAGGATGCTGAGTGACATCAAACAAACCTCTAAAACACTGAGTGCACTCTTGGAGAGTTTCATCTTGCCTTCATTTGCACAACTTTTCCCTCACTTCACTCATTGCAACCTTTTGACCCAAAGGCCCTCAAACAGTTTTCAAAACGCCTTTTGTGCTAAAGAACCAGCCACCATCTCTAAAGCAGAGATTCACATCAACATTGATGAAAGTCAAAGACCTATTGAGCCTCAACACAAGGGAGGAAGGGAAAATAGGTTTGAGCCCTTAGACACAGTTCAAATTACTTCCTCTCCCATGATCCTTTCATGCTTTTAGGATGTTGGGTGTTTTCATTTTTGTGAAAAGGTCAAGCAAGTCAAAAGCCACTCAGACCTGACTAGATTGTTCGTCCTTGGCTTACAAAATCACCGAGTTAGCCTAGTAGGAGTGGAGTTTGAACTCTCATCTAAATCCATTTCCAAAGCAACAAGTATACCAAACATTAGTGAGATATGGTTTAAACAAAAGAAGTTGGAGTTGTGCTATTATGAACCCTATCTAAAACCAAGTTGTCAACAAGGCAGCAAGGATATTTTTCCTTTTTCCCACTTGCTAGAGAGGTATGCCTTGCTGATGAAACAAATTATCAGATATTTCACATATGAGGGGAGATACTCCATGATTTACTCATATCATATAAGGTTACTAATGCATTTCACCAAAGTCAAAATAATGAACCTACCATATTCCCTTTTTCAGAGCATTGATAAGATTGACAAGAAAAGAAGCTATGACCACCAAATGCCGAACCTTTTCCACCACTCCTTGATCAAAATGATTGTCTTACATTAGCTACAATAGCAAGGAATCCCTTGGGAATTCTTCATCTCACATGATGTGTTTACAAACCCCCAAGCCTTCATTCAGCAGAATTTACCCTCCACTTCACAACCACCTACCTCCACTCCTCCATCATCTCTCCATGTGCCTTCTCTACAAAGAAATTCATCCCCTATCCCTTCTCCTAATGTACCAAGTGAAGAAGCTGGCAGTGGCTCTAATAATGAGCAAACAGATGACAATAATGAGGAAGAGGATAGTGAAGTAGAAGATGAGGAAGATGAAGAAAACCAAGATGAGGACAATGAGGTAAAATTTGAGGAAGATGAAGAAAACCAAGAAGAGGAGAGTGAGGTAGTAGCTGAGATAAATGAAGATAATGAGGAAAAGGACGATGAGGTAGAAGCTGAGGAAGCTGAAGAAGACCAGGAAGAGGACAATAGTGATCAGGAAAGTGATAATAGCCATAACAGACAAGAAATTGATGACAAAAAAAATCAAGAGACAGATGTAGGTGGGAAAAAGGTTGAAAACATTGAGGCAAATGCAGAGCTTCATAAAGATGAAGAGTGGCAAAAATAATGAAAATTATGGGACAGAAATAGAGTGTGAAGGAGAGGAACAACAAAGTGATGATGACCAAGAAGAGGCAGCCTCTCAAGAAATAAACAGTGAGCAAGAAAACAGAGTTAAAATCAGTGAGCCTCATGATGAGAAAAAGGGCCAAAATAACGAGTCTTATGATGAAGAAGATGACAAGGCTTGTGGCACCTCCAAAGGTAGAGACACCATCATAAAATCTCTCACATGCACCTATCACAGAGGCAGAAGAAATGTGTTTGCTGCCTCAAAAAGGCAAGGGGTCATCTCTCCTCCAGCAATCAAGTGTCAAGACAAAGGAAAGGGAAAGGTGGACAAAGGTCAGCAGAAGGTACATGTAATAAGGAGAAAAAGGATCAAGAAGACTTCCCAAAGATCTCAATTCATTGATCTATACAGTGACAATGAGAACCAAGAGATGAAAACTAGGTTGCTCCTCTTGGTAAAAGATGCATAGCTTCAGGAGTGGGAAAGGGATTTTGAGGTGGCTCAAAGGGTCATATACTACTACAAAGAGGAACATAAGCATTTCAAGGAGGTTAAGAGGGGCCATTCCCTACAAAAGAAAATGGCCAAACAGTATGCAAGGAAAAGCATGCTTGCTAGTGCCACGCTAAAGAAGGCCCTCATTGAAATAAAAGACCTAAAAAGAGCCAAAGTGCATGACAGCCTTGGAGTCTTGGCTGAGGCTTCTCAACAGGTATCCAAAACCTCTTGAGGGGTCTACCCACCAATTTTGAGGCAAATTGGACAACTTTTTATTTTTTCCAAATTTTGACCCCTAGGAGCGCATCACCCTAGGTGTTACACACAAAATTGGTGCATCCTCAGCTCTCAATGTTTACATTTTCGGATTTTTCACATCACCAATAGTCTACTCACCAATTTTAAGCTCATTTGGAGAAATTTTACCCCCTCAAAAGGTCAAATAACATCAAACATTTGACCTTTCTGCCTCCTTTTCAAACCAGGTGTTATGCACAGAGCAGTGTTGGGAGATTTGATTTTTGAGCAGGTAAATAGCATCCATTCAGCACAAATCAAAACTTTTTGGAAATTAGACTCATCAGGCTTTCCGACGAGCCATCACGGAGCCAAATTCAGCGTCGGGAAGACCTCCAAAAGACTACTGCAACAGGGCCTATTTCTGTGTTACGCACCTGGAAAATTTTCACTGTTTGACACATGTGTTACGCTCTAGTGGTTGAGTGGGAAAAATGTGCGTTTGGCAAGTTTTCTTAGGCTTGTCAGGCCTAAAAGTAAATTTTATTTCCATCTATATTCGAAAAAGATATTTATTTATATATTTTTGTGTGTTGGGCTTTGCGAAGCCTCAAGGACAAGTTAGGATATTTCTCTTTGGCCAATAGGCTTATAGATGCTCTAGTAGGCTCTCCTCTCCTCATTTGTTATATGAGACATGAGGATTCATTGTAAATAGTTTGGACTTGATGTATTTAAGAGAAATACATGTTTTTATGAGCTTGGCCAAGATATTGGTTTTATGAAGTGAATGAATGGCTTGTGTGGCTTGATGTTGGAGAAGCTTGCTTGCAGGATTCCATAGCTTGGTGAATGGTGATGTTTTCCTAACTTTCTAATGTTTTCTTGTCCTCATTTTGTTTCAATACGCTTGGTTGCTATAGATCAGAAAACTATAGGTTGAGATATGCTCATGGAAGCACCTCAAACCTCCTATTTTCTATAATTTTGATGTTTTATTCTTTTAGTCATCTTAAGGAATTCTTGACTGCTTCTTAGGCCCACTAAAACTTGTTTTTGTTTCATAAATGGTTAGTATGTTAGCTTATAAATATGATTCATGGTATGCCCTGCTTATTTAAAGTTTTCAAAACCCTATTTTGAAGCTTTTCTATGGAATATTGATTGATTAGGTTAAGACAAAGAGGCCTTGTTTCGATCTTTCCCTTTGCCCATGCTTACCAACTTGTTTCAGAGTTCCCAATAGTTTGATATATGCTATTTAGGATTTCCCTCTCCATATATTAAGTTTTTTTTTTATCTTATGTATTTTCCAAAAAAGCTGAAGGTGAATTTCTAAAGTTAGGAGTTCTAATGCTTCTATGTATCACTGGAATTTTCATCTTACATGTTTATCAGTTTGAGTATTGTTCATAGAGATTAATGGTTTTCCCTACCTCGTGAGTTATTTATTTCAGACTATATATGTTTAAGGCTTCTTAGTTTCTTCCCAAACTCGATGTTCATTACACCTCATACATCACCTAAGGATCCATTAACCTTGCTAAATCGGCCCTGCAATACACCCTGCTTCATCATTTAGACACCCTCGAGTTCATCTGACCCCATAGCCCTATTGATTTGATAACATCTCATTCCACCTATCCTAATTAGTCATCTTACCCCAACCCAAAATAAACAAACAAATTACACTAAAAAACTAGCCTAAAATCAATCATCTGAAGCGAACAAGTTCACATCCTTCACATAATAGAGAGAGCCCTCTCTGAGTCTAGGAAGGCTAGGTCCTAGGACTCCAAAGGCTAGTCTGATGTTACCCTGTCATTTGGTTTAGCCAATCTACCAAATCACGGGACCCTAACATAAAGGCGATCACGGTGGGAGCTTCTGAGTTCATAAAAATCTAAATACCCCTTAGGAATCTAGAATCCCTTCATCAAACAGTATCCTATGATCTATATCTACCTCATCACTATCACTAACACAATGGTGATTATGATGCAACCTCTAATGTCAGTGACAAAATAAGTATCCCTTAGGACTTCAGAAACTGTCATCAAATCATAGAGAACTTAACTGATAGCCTAAGAGTATAATCTAGCTTTTTCACCATCTTAGAAAATTGATGACTCAACTATTAGACACTCTTACAAACCTTCGGGCTACATATAGAAACTTAGAAAATCCCTAAACATTTCTAGATTGGCTTTCTGTTAGTATTGGTGGTGGACCATAGACAACATATCTTCAAAACAACTAAAAATATCCACCTGGTGACTCCACTAGCCTCTAGTAGGCCTTCTAAATTTTTCTAAGTAACTATAGACTCCTGTAGGACTGCATCAAACTAGCCCTGAGAAGTCTAGAAGCCTAGTCACACACTGTGCGAGTTTGATAGCACCTAGAGAGGTCAGCCTTCCAGAAGCAATCATAAACTTTTAGCCTCTCTAAGTTTTGAATTTGAAATCTGGCTCCGTGAAGAATCAATACCAGATCTCATCTAGACTCAAACCCTCCTACTATAGTTGATGACCCAGAAAATATTTTGTGGCAAACTTCTGAAACTGGAAACTTAGCAACTAATAGGACCATTCATAAAGCAAGCTCTATACCTGAACATCTTACAGCCTTGCAAGACCCCCAGTTTGACTTGTGCCATACCAAAAACCTTTTTAGAACAAAGCCACAAAGTAGAATCGACTATACCGATCTTGAGCCCATAGACTTGCAGCAGAGTCTTAGCAGAGAAGCTTCTCCTTCCACACCACCTGATTTCGAACTTCTGCACCACTTTGGCTCTTTTTCATCCCAAGTCTGCTCAGAATCAGTTTACTGGTCCAAGTACTTCCACCACATCCATTCACACCTCCACTGTGCAAACCACTCCATCTCATAGCACAAATCCTCCACTTGTAAATCCACCATTAGCTCCCACCATGGTAGCATGGTATGCGCTCCTTGTGTTACCGCAACCATTGGTACCTTTTCCAAATGATTACCAATCCATAATCCCACACTTCATTGGGGTTGAATCCACTACTGCCCAACATCATGTAGATAGAATGAATGATGCTTTTTACTACATGGAATTAGAAGAGGAAACCATGAAGATGAGGATGATTGCCCAAAGCCTAGGAGGAGAAGCTAAGAAATGGTTCAAAAGCCTAACTCCCAACAGCATACATGATCTCCCTTCCCTTTACCAAACTTTCATAAACAAATGGGAAATCAATAAAAACCCTCTTTAGATCCTTTCAGAATATAGAAATCTCAAAATAAACACAAGAGAAAGTGTCCAAGACTATTGCACTAGGTTCAATAGTGTTTACAATGCACTACCGCCAAACATGAAACCTCCATTAGGCCTAGCCTTAGCTAAATTCCTGGAGGGTTTTGACCCCGATATGGCCTATAAAATAAGAGAAAGGGAGCCCCTAACTTTATAAGACATGCAAAAGGAGCTATAAGTGTAGAGGCCAACTTAATTGAAAAAAGAGCTAGGCTAAGATAAAAAAAAAGGGTAACATACAAAGATGACACCCTGCCCTCAACCTCCTCATCTGATTCCAAGATGGAAAACCTTCTTAGGACCATGGAAAGAATGATGGAAAGAATAAGAATAAATGAAATAACACCCCCTAGGGACAACCAAACAAATCCCCAAAACAGAAACCGAAATCAAAATTTTAGAAGAGACCCGCCCCAAAACAGACCAAGGGAAAATGATCAACAAATCAGGCCACCCTTCCAAGATAACTATGTTGACGAAGGGGAAAGAGATATTGAACAACCAGATGAGAATCATCTAAACTTAATAGGCTCTGATAGTGAGGGTGAGGTTTTTCTCACAGAGGAAGACCAAGGCTTTTTCTCCTCAAACCAAGATGAAACAAGCTATGAAGATTCCGAAGACCACGAATTGGGATTAGAAAATTCCATAATGGAAGTCCATAGACAAAATGATCTTAGGAGTAAGAAAAACCAAGACTACTCCAGAAAAAACAACTCAGACACTGTTGTTAAGAAAACTCCTGAGAACATTCTTAAAATAATAGCAAGCAATAACAGCACCATGGCTAATAAAACGGATCCCAACAAGGATAAAACTAGCCAACCAAGAGTTGACAAAAGCTGTCCTAGCACCTCTCCTAGTGGCCCTGAGAAAAATCTAATGACCAAAGCCCCGAATCAAAGTTAGCAAATCAAAAATGTGGAGAAATTTATGGCTGATAAAACTAGTGTAAATATGTCTAAAACTCAAGTACCTAACAACATTAATCATTGGCAGGTATTTGAGGGTGACAAACAAATTGATGACTTCCTACAATCTAGGAATGAATTTACATTGACTAAAAATATCTTAGAACATGGGGAAGATGGTCCTGCTGAAGATAGAGATCATGAATCAGAGTTGCCCTCTTTTGCTAATATAAATATGATCACACATCCTTATAAAGTTGAGATGTGTGGGGACCTAGACCAAAGAGACCTTGAAGTCTTACACTGTAATAATGACACATTACCAAGAGGCCTTGCACCTTTGGAAGAGATGTTCAATTTTAATGATGTAGCTAAGAAACCAAATATAGAGCCTATTGAGGCCGATGTAGAGGAATACAACATAGGAAACACTAGGGAACCTAAAATGATCAAAATTTCTAAGACCCTTCCTCCTCACATAAAATATAAATATATTGAGCTCTTCAAAGAGTTTAAAGATGTGTTTGCATGGGGGTATCAAGATTTAAAATCTTATGACACAAGCATTATTCAACACAAAATCCCACTCAAGGAAAACTAGAAACCTTTCAAACAAAAGTTAAGAAGGATAAACCCTGTCTTATTACCTCTAGTTGAACAAGAGATCAAAAAGGTGTATGAAACTGGGATAATAGTTCCTCTTAGATACTCCGAATGGGTTTCCAACCTTGTGTCAGTTAGGAAGAAAACCGGAGAGATCAGACTTTGCATTTACTTTAGAAATCTGAATAAGTCCTCCTTGAAAGACAACTATCTCTTGCCTTAAATGGACCACATACTACACAAGGTAGTTGGCTCTAAAAGAATCTCACTACTCGATGGTTTTTCGGGTTACAACCAGGTGCTAGTATTTCCGAGAGATCAACACAAAACTGCCTTCACCACTCCTTGGGGCACATTCATGTATGTTAAAATTTCGTTTGGATTGATGAATGTAGGGGCCACTTTTTAAAGAGCCATGGACATAGCCTTTTCAGAAGACATAGGCTACTTCATAGTCATTTACCTTGATGACATCATTGTTTACTCCAAGACCAATGAAGAGCACTGGGTCCACTTAAGAAAAGTTTTTAAAAAATTTAGGAAATATGGCCTGCCTTTTAATCCCAAGAAAACATTGTTTGGTATCGAGGAAGGAAAACTCTTCGGCCACATCACCTCTAAAGGAGGAATCAAAATAGACCCCAAAATAATTGAAGGCATATTGCAAATCAGCCATCCCAGAAACATTAAGGAATTGCAATCCTTTATTGGGAAAATCAACTTCTTAAGAAGATTCATCCCCAACCTT
Organism: Pinus albicaulis; assembly: GCA_034641835.2. Classification (NCBI taxonomy): domain Eukaryota; kingdom Viridiplantae; phylum Streptophyta; class Pinopsida; order Pinales; family Pinaceae; genus Pinus; species Pinus albicaulis. Next base: position 13,802,635 of record CM076578.1, on the reverse strand, counting down.
GCGAAACTCTTGAGAAATATTACAAACATGCTAAAAAAAGAGGTACGATTTAAATGGAATTTGGAGGCCAAACAATCTTTCGAACTGGTTCAAAAAGCACTCACCCAAACACCAGTTCTAATAAGTCCTGATTTCACCAAAGACTTCTATATTTTCTCATTTTCATCTGAACATATTGTGGCTACGGTATTGTTACAAAAAAACGCAATGGAACAAGAACAACCAATATCTTTCTTCAGCAAAGCCCTTAGGGATGCTCCCTTAAAATATAACATTATGGAAAAACAGGCCTTCGCATTAATAAAAGCATTGAAAGACTTCAGAGTTTATATTTTTCATTCTCATTTTATTGCTTTTGTTCTGCACATAGCTGTAAAAGATATCTTAAATCAGGATCCCAATGGTAAAAGGGGAAAGTGGATTGTTATTATTTTAGAATATGATTTAGAAATCAGACCCACTAAACTAGTTAAGGAAAAAGGACTTGCAAAACTTACGGCTGAAACAAATCTCCAGCATTAGATATGAATTTTGTTGATTCTTTCGAAGAACAAGAAGAATGCACAACTCCTCATGTTGAAGAAGTGTTTTTAAATTCACCTTGGTTTGCTGATATTCTTTATGTGCTACTCTATCTTAATGCTCCTCCTACCTTATCAAAGACAAAAGCAAGATTCTTGAAACAAAAATATTTAAAATTCTGCATTTTAGATGAATTTTTATACTGGAAGAATCCTATTGGTATATTGCTTAAATGTTTGCTTGAGGATGATGCAGGAAAGATCATGCATGACATGCATGAGAGAGAATGTGCGGGGCATCTTTAATAGAAAACCACAGCTAACAATATCCTTAGAGTCAGTTACTATTGGCCCACCCTGTTCTCTGACACCCAAAAACTAGTCATGACTTGCCATAAATGCCAAATTTTCGATGGCAAGAGAAAGCTTTTACCTTTGCATTTACATCCGATCATTGTTGAAGCTTTGTTTCAACAATGGGGTTTAGACTTCATTGGAGAGATCCACCCTTCTTCATCTACCCAATGCAAATGGATCCTCACTACTACTGATTACTTTACCAAATGGATAGAAGCCATCCCCTCTAGGAATGCCACCGATTTAGTCATTATCAAATTTCTTGAGACCCACATCTGTCTAGATTCGGTTGCCCCAGGAAAATCATTATAGACAATGAGATTGCCTTTACATCCAAGAGGATGGTTGACTTCTGCTATAAATATCACATCACACTAGGAAATTCCACAGCTTATTACCCTCAAGGTAATGGGTTATCCGAGTCCTCTAATAAAATCCTGGTCAATATCATTAAGAATCTTCTAGAATAGAATCAAAAGGCATGGCATGGAAAGCTAGTACATGCACTATGGGCTAATAGACTAACCACCAAGAAATCAATCGACATGTCTCCCTATCAATTAGTGTATGGCAAGGATGCCATTTACCCAACATATTTGGGAGTCCCGGTAATGAAACTGTTACAAGAAGTACAATCAAAAGAAAATGACATGCAAAGGAGGCTGAACCAAACTATCCATTTACAGCAGACAAGAGAGGAGGCGTACAAAAAGACACAATTAGTACAGGAAAATATAAAGAAAATATTTGAGAGAAGAACCAAGGACAATGATTTCCACATTGGAGATAAGGTGCTGAAATGGGACTCAAGGAGAGAAGATAAAGGTAAACATGGTAAGTTTGAAAACTTGTGGAAAGGTCCATTCATTATCAATTCAGCTATAGGAAACAATGCCTTCTTTTTACAAGAACCTGATGGAACTGAAACATTTGGAGGTCCTGTCAATGACAGGACACTAAAACACTACTTTTGTCAATATTCCTAGCTTTAAAATTTTCACTCATTGTACATACCATTGTGTGAAGAAAAATTCAAAAAGAGAGAAAAATATAAAACATAGAAAAAATGGAAAAGAGGGCAGATTCAAAACAAGTTATAGCTCCATACCCAAAAAATAGTGATACTTAAAGTGTGCAAGCCTAAATGCCACTACTGGTGCAAAAATAATGTCTTGTTCAGCTTTCTAGCCTAATCATGGCTAAACATGCTTTAAATTTATTGTTGATAAGTTAGTGAAAATAATGTTGGTCAAAACATTGAAGCTTGACTTGTCAAAGAAAATAGATTAGGAAAGAAATATATTGGTTCCACATGCTCAAAACTGAACCAAGGAGAAAAACAGGGATGAATAGAAAACAATGTATCTTAGCCCTGGTTTTTCTAGTCTTATTTTGTACAAAAAAAACATTTGTGTGCAACTTGTTTTTATGCCACAAACCCATGATAAATCAGATTGCCTAATCTTGATTTAGTCATGTTTTCAATTTCATGTTTTTAGCTTAGTGAATAAATCCTGTCAAACATTTTAACCTTGACAGTTGAGTAGAATAGGTAGAGAATCAAAGGAGTTCAATAGCTTAATCTGAACTCCCGGAAGAGATAAGTGTAAAAGTAGATAGTTTTTTTTTGCTTTCTAAATAAAAATGTCAATGGGTTTGCCAGTTCAAGTGCACCCAAGGAAGAAAAAATGTTAGGCGAATAGGTTGGGTAGGTAAAAGTGAAGTTGAGCTAATCATGCTTTCAGATTTTCAAAATTACTACTTCAGGGAAAGCATCAACAAAATAAAAGAGAAAATCCGCCCAATGGATAAGGCACTGGTCTTCATAAACCAAGAGATCTGAAATTCTGGAAACCTCCTAAAAAGGAGCTACCCTCCCCAAGTGTAGCCACTGTTAGTCATCAGTAATTTTCACTTGTTTAGATGAATAAATGCTTTGTCCAATATTTCTAGAAATAGAATTCAAGAATGATGTGAGTTCTAGAAATCCCCTCAAAGAGAAATTTTTTCACTATCCCACCTCCTTGTCAAAGCATGGCCAATCTATCACCTAGACAAGACTAATGTCCCTCACTCTCACTATATTTTCCATCTCTACCTATAACACTCTATCTCTATTTGCCTAAGCCCTCTACTTTCACACCTTGTTTCGCCAAGTAAACCAAACTTTTCTCCTACTCATCAAGTGCCTCAAGCAATGGTATTGTCAAAACTCCCTGTCTAAAATATCTTTCAAGTAAAACAAGGTTTTCTAGTTGTCTAGGATGATAGTGCATAATAGAGTGTCAAAAACCCTGTCTTCTAATCCAAACCATGTTTGAAGTTTTCAGTCAAAAACCTATTCCAAGGACATTACCATAAGTCAAATAGGGTCACCTAGGTTATGCACTATCATGGTTCTGAATGCACTATTTCCACAAGTATTCAAATGTGAAGTCAAGAGAACACAAGGATGAGGCTTGTCATTATCCAAAGAACATCAAAAGACCTCCAAAGGTATTCTCTTGATTAAGAAGTAAGTCTGCAAATGAGAAAATTTACCATGTCCAAATATTTTAGCAAAAATGTTTTGTAAATGGTCAATAGCAGAAACAGAGGCAAAGAAGGATACCTAAAAAAGGCTCATAAAGGCATCCACAGCTGGTAGCAAGATACAAACAGGCTTGAAATTTTACAAGGAAGAACATGATCTCATCAGAGAGTGTTATGAAGTGCTGCCCATCAAAAGGTCCATGCAGATCATAAAAGACAATGGCACATAAGCAACACTGTACCTCAAATCAAAAAGATCATTTAAAAGTTGTTTGGCTTCAAACATGAAACTTGTAGAGGGACAGCTGCCCTTTGCTTGCATTCCTACAAAGAAGACCAAAAGACATCAAATTAACCATGAGATACGGTAAAAAAGGAGGATCACTATGAGAATACCATTCACAACCTAGAAGAAAGCAGCAAGGTATTTGTTTGTTGGGAATCAAGATTCATTGACTGTTTTGACCAAGCAATAGAGCAATGTTGAACTCAGAAGAATGGGAAGATATACAAAGAGGGTCAAAATAGTGACTAAAAAACTTCCTTCATTACAACAGATGGTTTCAAGGGTTTTTCAGTTACCCTAGGGTTTGGCAGACAAGCACTAACTCCCAGTTCAAAGGTATTTTTCTCTGAAAATAGTTAAAGACATCTTCAAATGGCCAAAGGGGAAAAACATGGGTGGAAATTGCCAAATAAAATAACTATGATAATCAGGGGCCATTATGTGACAAAGAAATTTGTCCAAGTTCAAAAGAGACAGTGATCAAAGTGACCTAAAAACAAACAGATATACCCCTAGTTTATAGCAGAACAGTGAAACTCCCAACAAGGACCTCTTTGTCAAAAGACTATTCTGTAAAAATGTGACTAAGATATAATCAACACTTCACAGAGCTAGCAAAGGTGTTTTTCCACAGAAAGAATGAAAATATCAAAGGAAAGAATGTTTCAAACACAGAATATCAGTCAGAGGAGAAATGGAAAAAAGGGATGAGTTTGTTGTGTGTAGGTGTTAAAAGTTCAAAACAGTTCTTTTTCCAAAGTATAAGCTGAGATGAATGGGCTTAGTGTCTTCATGAAGATTTTCAAAATAAGGAGAACCTTAAGAAGCCTCCAGTAGTGAAAAAAGAACCATGTTTTCATAAAATTGTCCACCTACAGGACCAAAATAGTCAAAGACACAGTGAGAAAAAGTAAGCAAACAAGAACATTACAAAAGTGGGTTTTGACTTCAAATTTATTTTCAAAAGGGTCATAAAGGCCTTTTTGGTTTTCCCCCCGCACCATTTGTCATCTCCAAGCCAAAGGAATCCGTTGAGAGAAGTTTTCGAAAGTTTCTGTGCAAATCAGTGAAAGTTTGCAGGCGTTACACACCGAGGTTGGTGTTACGCACCTGGCCTTCGGCGCTACGCACAGGAGGGGTGGACACAGTGTTATTTGACACTGTGTTATGCACCCAAGGCCTAGTGCTACACACCTGGGCCGGTATTACGCACAAACACAGTAGAGTGTCTACAAACTACTTGTTACGCACCTATGCTATGCTCCTGAAGCTCGACTGGCATGTCTCCTGCTTGTTACACACCAGTTTTATGCACCTATGCTACGCTCCTCAAGCCCAACTGGCATGTCTCCTGCTTGTTACACACCAACGTTATGCACTGGCGCTACGCACAGGCACTATGCACCGGTGTTATGCACAAACAAAGTTTGTCTAAAATTGCCAAAAGGAGTCAAATTTCGATTTTTTCACCTTCAAAGCTTCTGCAAAAGTCAAGACACAAAGTTGGTGATTTGTTTTCTTGCCTCCCAAACTTTAATTTTCTTAAGAAAATTCATATTTAAGGGCTTAATTGAACCAAACCCTAGGATGCATAAAAATCAGTTTTAAATACCTTTGGTCAGGGTTTGAAGGAGAAAATTGTTATATGTGCCAGAGGAGGCTGAGTGAAATCAAAAAAACCTCTAAAACACTAAGTGCACTCTTGGAGAGTTTCATCTTGCCTTCATTTGCACAACTTTTCCCTCACTTCACTCATTGCAACCTTTTGACCCAAAGGCCCTCAAACATTTTTCAAAAAGCCTTCTGTGCTAAAGAACCAGCCACCATGTCTAAAGTAGATATTCACACCAGCAGTGATGAAATTCAAAGACCTACTGAGCCTCAACACAAGAGAGGAAGGGAAAATAGGTTTGAGCACTTATACACAGTTCAAATTACTTCCTATCCCATGATCCTTTCATGCTTTTAGGATGTTGGGTGTTATCATTTTTGTGAAAAGGTCAAGCAAGTCAAAAGCCACTCAGACCTGACTAGATTGTTCATCCTTGGCTTACAAAATCACCGAGTTAGCCTAGCAGGAGTGGAGTTTGAACTCTCATCTGAATCCACTTCCAAAGAAACGGGTGTACCAGACATTGGCAAGATATGGTTTAAACAAAAGAAGTTGGAGTTGTGCTATTATGAACCCTACCTAAAACCAAGCTATGAACAAGGCTGCAAGGTTGTTTTTCCTTTTTCCCACTTGCTAGAGAGGTATGCTTTGCTGATGAAGTAAATTATCAAATATTTCACCTGTGAGGGGAGATACTCCATGATTTACTCATATCATATAAGGTCACTAATGCATTTCACCAAAGTCAAAATAATGAACCTACCATATTACTTTTTCTGGAGCATTGACAAGATGGCCTCACTTGTCAAGAAAAAAAGCTATGACTGCCAAATGCCAACCCTTTTCCACCACTCCTTGATAAAAATGATTATCTTACATCAGCTGCAATAGCAGGGAATCCCTTGGGAATTATTCATCTCACATGATGTGTTTACAAACCCCCAAGCCTTCATTCAGCAGAATTTACCCTCCACTTCACAACCACCTACCTCCACTCCTCCATAATCTCTCCATGTGCCTTCTCCACAAACAAATTCACCCCCTATCCCTTCTCCTAATGTACCAAGTGAAGAAGCTGGAAATGGCTCTAATAATGAGCAAACAAATGACAATAATGAGGAAGAGGACAGTGAGGTAGAAGCTGAGATAGATGAAGATAATGAGGAAAAGGACAATGAGGTAGAAGCTAAGGAAGCTGAAGAAGACAAGGAAGAGGTCAATAGTGAGCAGGAAAGTGATAATAGCCATAACAGACAAGAAATTGATGACAGAAGAAATCAAGAGATAGATGTAGGTGAGACAAAGGTTGAAAACATTGAGGCAAATGCAAAGCTTGATAAAGATGATGAGAGTGTGAAGGAGAGGAACAACAGAGTGATGATGACCAAGAAGAGGCAGCCTCTCAAGAAATAAACAGTGAGCAAGAAAACAGAGTTAAAATCAGTGAGCCTCATGATGAGAAAAAGGGCCAAAATAGTGAGTCTCATGATGAATAAGGTGACAAGGCTTGTGGCACCTCCAAAGGTAGATACACTATCATAAAACCTCTCACATGCACCTATCACAGAGGTAGAAGAAATGTGTTTGCTACCTCAAAAAGGCAAGGGGCCATCTCTCATCCAGCAATCAAGAATCAATACAAAGGAAAGGGAAAGGTGGGCAAAGGTGAGCAGAAGGTACAGGTAAGAAGGAGCAAAATGATCAAGAAGACTTCTCAAGGATCTCAATTCATTAATCTAGACAGTGACAATGAGAACCAAGAGACGAAAACTAGGTTGCTCCTCTTGGAAAAAGATGCAAAACATCAGGAGTGGGAAAGGGATTTTGAGATGGCTCAAAGGGTCATCTACTACTACAAAGAGGAACATAAGAATTTCAAGGAGGTTAAGAGGGGCCTTGCCCTACAAAAGAAAATGGCCAAACATTATGCAAGGAAAATCATGCTTGCTAGCGCCAAGCTAAAGTAGGCCCTCATTGAACTAAAAGACCTAAAAAGAGCCAAATTTCATGACAGCCTTGGAGTCTTGGCTGAGGCTTCTCAACAAGTATCCAAAACCTCTTGATGGGTCTACCCACCAATTTTGAGGAAAATTGGTCAACTTTTTGTTTTTTCCAAATTTTGACCCCTAGGAGCGCAGCACCCTAGGTGTTACACACAAAATTGGTGCATCCTCAGCTCTGAAAGTTACATTTTTGGATTTTTCACATCACCAACAGTCTACTCACCAATTTTCAGCTCATTTGGAGCAGGTTTAACCCCTCAAAAGGTCAAAACATATCAAACATTTGACCTTTCTGCCTCCTTTTTAGATCGGGTGTTACGCACAGAGCATTATTGGGAGATTTGATTTTTGAGCAGGTAAATGGCATCCATTTAGCACAACTCAATTTTTTTTGGAAATTAGACTCATCAGGCTTTCGAACGAGCCATCACAGAGCCAAATCCAGTGTCAGGAAGACCTCCAAAAGACTGCTGTAACAGGGCATGTTTCTACGTTACGCACCTGGAAAATTTTCACTGTTTGACACATGTGTTATGCTCCTATGGCTGAGTGGGAAAAATGTCCGTTTGGAAAGTTTTCTTAGGCTTGTCAAGCCTAAAATTCAATTTTATTTCCATTTATAGTCGGAAAAGGTATTTATTTATATATTTTTGTGCCTTGGGCTTTGCAAAGCCTCAAGGAAAAGTTAGGATATTTCTCTTTGGCCAATAGGCTTCTAGATGCTCTAGTAGGCTCTCCTCTCCTCATTTGTTATACAAGACATGAGGATTCATTGTAAACAGTTGGAACTTGATGTGTTTAAGATAAATACATGGTTTTATGAGCTTGGACAAGATATTGGTTTTATGAAGTGAATGAATGGCTTGTGTGGCTTGATGTTGGAGAAGCTTTCTTGCAGGATTCCATAGCTTGGTGAATGGTGATTTTTTCCTAACTTGTTAATGTTTTCTTGTCCTCATTTTGTTTCAGTCTACTTGGTTTCTATAGATCATAAAAGTATAGGTTGAGATATGCTCATGGAAGCACCTCAAACCTCTTGTTTGCTATAGTTTTGATGTCTTCTTCTTTTAGTCATCTTAAGGAATTCTTGACTGTTCCTTAGGCCCACTAAAACTTGTTTTTGTTTCATAAATGGTTAGTATGTTAGCTTATAAATATGATTCATGGTATGCCCTGCTTATTTAAATTTTTCAAAACCCTATTTTGAAGCTTTTCTATGGAATATTGATTGATTAGGTTAAGACAAAGAGGCCTTGTTTCGATCTTTCCCTTTGCCCATGCTTACCAACTTGTTTCAGAGTTCCCGATAGTTTGATATATGCTCTTTAGGAGTTCCCTCTCCATATATTAAGTTCTTTGTTTATCTTATGTGTTTTCCCAAAAAGCTAAAGGTGAATTTCTAAAGTTAGAAGTTCTAATGCTTCTATGTATCACCGGAATGTTCATCTTACATGTTTATCAGTCTGAGTATTGTTCATAGAGATTAATGGTTTGCCCTACCTCGTGAGTTATTGATTTCAGACTATATATGTTTAAGACCTCTTAGTTTCTTCCCAAACTTGATGTTCATTACACCTCATACATCACTTAAGGATCGATTAACCTTGCTAAATCGGCCCTGCAATACACTCTACTTCATCATTTAGACACCCTCAAATTCATCTGACCCCATAGCCCTATTGATTTGATAATCTCTCATTCCACCGATCCTACTTAGTCATCTTACCCTAACCCAAAACAAATAAACAAGTTACACTTAACAACTAGCCTAAAATCAATCATCTGAAGCAAACAAGTTCACATCCTTCACATAATAGAGAGATCCCCCTTTGAATCTAGGAAGGCTAGGTCCTAGGACTCCAAAGACTAGTCTGATGTTGCCCTGTCATTTGGTTTAGCCAAACTACCAAATCATGGGACCCTAACACACTCCATCATCGTGACTGTTTGGATTGGGTAATCTTCTTGACTGTTCATTCATACCAATGGTTCATCATACCTTCACTTCAGTTTTGGGTCAATGCCGCCAACTCATCTCAGTGTCACTGATATGTTCAAGAGAAGTCATCTAGTGAATACTCATCCTTCTGCAATACTCATAAACATTCATTCTCATGACAGTGATCCCTAAACATTGCTATATCAAGTCACATTTTGTCTCTGAAATCAGTAACTCCCGTTTCATGATAAAGTGACTTCCTATCGACGTCAAATCATCATCCAGGAAGTTTACTTAGAAACATCATCTTCCAGTACCATGAGGCTTGTTATAGCATCGACAATATCCTCGCTTCCAGACCTTTAACCGAAAGATTTTGTTTGGCATTCGACATCAAATAATCTATTCACGCCTTACTAAATGTAGTGCAGTACCTTGAGAGCCATTAACATCAATGGTGGTTCTCTCACGTTTGTTAACAACTCACATCATTGGCTGGTAATCAAACAATGTCTTACCATGTTCGACTACAAATCATATATTCGTATGGCGAGACTTGTACCCAAACGATCGAGTGAACGAGATAAGAAGACCTTGGATCTAGTTTCAGCAATCTGGGTTGCAATTTCAGGATTTCTGTACACATCATTTGTATGATGACCTTACATACAGATCACCATTTGAACATGGGCCTATATCTGTAGGCATGTCTATATTGGGCAACATTCCAAGGAAGACGACTTTCTGCACTATGTACATGTTATTAGATAGTTTATGTGCTAAGCATGGGAATGCCTCCCTCAGCAATTCGTGATCAAGATGAAAATACCATGATTTAATGTATTGTAAGATTGATGCATGTCACCACTCCGCTTCAGTTCCAGCCCATCACATCGTAAAGCATCTAATTCAAAAAATATTGTTATTATTCTGACTTCATGCTTTAGGGGCAGCTTTTATAGGTCAATTTGGGCATCATTCCCCATGACCTAGTCAAACTGGGCATCATCCCCAGGACCAATGAATTAGGGTCTACCATCCCCTATCATTTCAGTTGATATATGCCCTAAGAGAAGAACAAACCATTCATGACTTCTATTACAAGGTTTCTGAGGTTTGAAGTATATGTTATATCACTTATGAGCTCACAAACGCTGCCTCTCAAGGGAATAATTGTGTTGCATATGCATCTCCCTCCATTCACATGTGCACTGCAATGCACTTCCCGACATTCAAGAGTGCGTTGGTCAAATGGGAGCAAAATTCTCATTGTTCCGAAATATCCACATAGCCAGTGCCTTCTAGAAGAGTCCATATGTCCATCTAACACCTCTGAGCTTGGGAACATGTCTTTCCTATTATTAGAAAGTCATTGAGAAACTAACTTCAGTTGCCCTATAAATTGAGCACATATCCTAGTGCTAGGGAAGGAAGAAATTTGGTAAAGAAATGATGTTGGATTCTCAATTGAGAGAGTGATAGAAGTGATATGCTACTGGTGAGATGTTGATTGTGATGAGGTTGGGATGATGCTGGAGCTAGTGACATCAAATCGATCATTGGTTGTAACCTCCCCTTTCTACTCTTTAATAAAGATTGTTTTTCATTTTCCCATATATGTATTTTTTTATGTTTCTATTTCTCATACAATGGACTCTTAACTGATATATATGTTTCATGTTCAATCGATTTAACTTATTAGGATAAATAGGCATTTGTATATTGCAATATCTTTGTTGTTTAGTGTTTATACTTGAAGGAACTAGTCTGGCGATCTCAATTGGATTGGAAGTTACAAAAAAAGCGACAGAAGGAGAATAGCAAGTGCTTGGACCACAAGTAGGTCCTTCTATCTTTCTGTGTGTCTATTTACTCTTAGAGAAAGCGTCTGCAAAGTCTTTGATCTGTTGTTCTAAATGGATATCACCACATTTAGGGAAAAATGCATATCACCACATTTAGGGAATTTTATTTATCCGTAATTCATAATTCCGCATAACATAATTATTTGGAGACTGTAGAAAAAATGTAATAAAATAAATTTAAATAAAAATATAAAATATTTTGATTGTAAAATAAGAGATGATTTTTGGACATGTGGTATTGATTAACCATGGGATTGACCCATGGTATTATAACAAAGCCTATTTACAAGTTAATAATATCTATGACAAAGTGAGGGTGAATATCTATGGGTTAAAATTTTGTTATATTGTAAATATTAAGTTTTTATGTGCTTATTAAGCAAATTTAAATATGGTTAAAAAATTATTATTTCAATTTATATGGCAAAATGGATCTTAATTCATAACTATTATTTATATCTTATATATTTTAATGTGATAAAGGGTTTAGATATATCTCAGAAGAAAATATAAAATATTTTTATTGTGAAATGAGAGATTGTTTTTGGACCTGTGGTATTGATGAGCCATGGTATTGGCCCATTGTATTTTGATTGTGAAATGAGAGATGGTTTTTGGGCCTCTAGTATTGATGAGCCATGGTATTGGCCTATTGTATTGTAACAAAGCCTATTTACAAGTTAATAATATCTATGGTAAAGAGGGCATGGATATCCCTCGTTAAAATGCCATGGTATTGACCCATTGTATTGTAACAAAACCTATTTACAAGTTAATAATATTTATGGTAAAGTGAGCATGAATATCCATGGTTAAAAGTATCTTAAATTTATTGTAAGTATCAAATTTTTGTATGTTCTTATTAGTTTAATTTACAAAGTAAATATATTTTATATTTTAATGTGATATGTATATTATTATTTATTTTATCTAAATAGTTATTTGTAAATTTATTTCATGAATTAAAAAAACTTACAATATAAAAATTGAATTTTATTATTTTAAACTTTTTTTTACTGACACTACAACATCTACCCAGCTATATATTACTTTTTAGTCTTTTATTATATTTTATTATGATTTAATTAAGCAATGTTTGGGAATCATTTACCTTTTATAAATTGAATCTATTAATATGAATTCAAAATATTGAACCAACATGTAAAAATGTTGGAAAATTTTCTTACATTACACCTACACATATCCCCTATATTGGGTTGTAGACCGCCTCTAGGGGAAAATATGGAAAAATTGTAAAGTGCAATCATAAGGAATACTTGGATCTAGATAAGGAAAATCTTGACATGCACTCTTTCAACCTTTGGATCTCTGCAATATGAAAAAAATGATCAGTAAGTTGATGTATATATTAAATAAAAAAAAACTCCATGGGTGTTACATTGCATGACTAGGTAATTGTATAGAATTCAAATATCCAAAATCTAAATATATGGAAAAGCTAGGCTAAACCTAGGTTAGGGCCAACCCTAATGTTGAATGGAAGAACGATCTTCCCACCAATGGGATGTTATCACTAGGATTGTGTGAATATTGGATGCCCCTTGGTATATTTTAATTCTGGAAAAATTAGCTCCCATCCTCAACAATAACACACAAGTGAAGAAAAACCATAAAAAAAAAATGTAATTGACCATAAAAACAGATTTAATTTATTTTTAATACGAGCCTTAACTTAATCATGGTAACACACGTGAAGAAAAACCATAAAAAAATTTAATTAACCATAAAAAAAAGATTTAATTTATTTTTAATACACATGTTATTAATTTTCGAGCAAATCATAGTTATAAATGCAATTATTACCTTATGATAATTACAACTGACAGAATTTATAACATCACTACTCTACGAGGCCTTAATCATATGCCACACAACTAAATTTAAGTACTTCATTCATTAACAAGATTCTAAATTATTACATGATATTTGTCATAACTTAGGCATATACTTATAGCATTACTCTTAACTTATATATTGGTTTAAGTTGGAACTATATACCACAAGTCTAATGCATTATGGTGTCAACCCCAACAGACTTAACCACGGTTTCGACTACTGACTCGTTCTTTGAGGAATGTGGGACACTTGGGTTATGCGACCACCATGGATGTGGCTTTGATTGAAAGGTCGAGGTTTTCTGCGAGGTCATGGTTAGGGTACTACCCCCACCCAAACCCTCGACAAGCCCATTCATTTTTGCTACTTCTGCCACGGGTTTTCTCTACCACCGCCAGTGACCTCATTCGCGTCTTCCTTCCATTTTCAGCACAGTTGTCTCCATGACTACCTTCAACAACATTAAGGTTCCACCTGGTTCTCTTAAATAGTGTAATTTCTCCCAGAAACCCATCTCATCGAAGCCTTTAACAAATTTTTCCTCTAACATATCACAGGGGGTGGATTCTAACAGGCGAGGGTTTCTTCTTAACTCACAAAGTTCTAACTCTTCAACTATGCCAGATGTTGGGTGCTAGTTTTGCAAAATTTTCATACATTTGTTTTCCCTATTTTTCCTCATAACTATAACCAATAGGATTATCTTTTCCTCTTTTTCCTACCTTTCTATCCTAACTTGTGTTGTTTCACCTTGTTTTCATTACTCAACCATTTCATTAATTATTATGATATATCGACCTTTTTATGACTAATTGAGGATGAATGTTTGGAGAAGATCTATGGTCTTTGTGTTGTCTTTCCAGATGTCAGTTGTAGCACCAAAGATCTCGAGCATGAGGTACACTGGAGCAGTTAAGGGTGTGTTGTTACAACGAGTGATGCTGCTACAGACTCACCGGAAAACTGTTGTTACACTTTGTTGTTACAGACATGTTGGTGAACTGCTGATACAGTTGTACCACTGATTGGATCTCGTCAACACCTGTTGTTGACCTATCCTTTAGCTGTTACACTACAACTGCGGTTTTATTGCGATAGCTGTAGAAGTTCTTAGCATTGTATTTTTGGATAACAGCCTATGGGCAGTTTTGATTGTAATCTATAATTTTCTAGTCAAACTTTTATTAAGAAGTGGTTATAACTACATGTATTCTATTTCGATCAGCATGTGAATCATAAGATTCTCATGACTGATCTGTCCCTTGATTTTATGAGATGTAACCTGTTAGGGTCCTATAATAATAGGGTTCATAATTTTTTAATTGACTATGATTAGTCTTGTAAATATGTACATACCTTGCTTTTCGCAAGTTGTTTTCCCATATTTGAAAATAATAAAAAATGAAAAGAAGGTAAAAAGTCCTAAAATAAAAAATCAAAGGACTTGAAAAGAAAAAGATCAAAAAGAATAAAAAATGGACCCCAAACACAAAAAAGAGATAAGAATAAGACATGAAAGTGATGCAAGTCAAAATTCCACTAATTTTTACTTTTACTACAAATAAATGATTATGTGCAGATTGTTTAAAATGCCATAATCCATGATGAGTTAGATAGTTCAATCTGAACTTTTTCATGTTTTAAATTTCATGTTTATAAATAGAGAATAAAGATTTTGTCAAACAGTTTAAACTTGACAAATCAGTAGATAGTTAGAGAATAAACGAGGAGCTCAACAGTTTAATCTGAGCCCTCAGATGAAATAAGGTTAGAATTAGATAGTTTTCTGTTTTAAAAGAAAAATGGATTTAGGGTTGCAAGCTCAAGTGCACCCATGAAAATAAAGGAAAAAATGATAGAATAAATGATGGGAAGGTAGAAAGCAGTTGCACAAGGCATGAATAAAACATCCTCTAACAAATTACTAATTCCCCTCCCCTCAAAGTATTCCAGTATTAAAAAACTTCAGTTATAAAGGCTCTGGGCATTTCTCTGACTTTTTTTGGGACCGGACCCAAGGCTTAGTAACTGATTGGCTCTAAGTATTGTATTCCCTTCATAAAAACCCTTTTCTTCAACATCACACCCTTTTCCTAAGATAAAATCCCTTTTCCTAAGTTAAAACACATTTTTTGCTTAAGAAAAGTAAAAAAACCCCTTAACTAATTTCATTTCATACAAAAATATTCAAAAAACCCGCAAAATGCTATTTATCCTAAGTATTAAGTATAAATGTTTAAAATGGGGCCACCACTGCACCCAAATACTTAAAACACACTTTACATAGGGTAATTTTGTATTTCCGCTCATTCTACCCATTTCATATTAACATTTAACTTAATATATTAACTCCTTATAATACCCCATCCCGTAATATATTAAATAATTTATATAAATATCCCAAACCCACTTTATTAAGGTTTACCCTATGGTTTTTTTACCCACGTGATATATTCCCCACCCCATAGGTTTAAACTATATGTTTCACATTAATAACCCGCTCAAAGGTTGCATTACACCATAAATAAGCTTATTTGTTGTGAAAATGTTAAAAATTCACATATCCCACCTATCCCGTCTATCCGTTTAAACAATAAGATTTTACATTTAAAACTATGTTTTAACATAAAAACATTAATCCTGCAACATAAAAGACTCCGAGCCCCATGCTCATTTACCCAACAAATCCATCAATAAATCTGGACCATTCGCAATCCTTCTGCCCAATCCAACGAACCATAACCCATATCGCAATTTCAATGGCGCGATGATTAATCATTTTTGGATTTGCAATATGGGCGGTATTGCCCCATTATCTCTCCTCCACATGGCATAAATCCATTGGATTGCATCTGTTTCAAAGAAACCATTTACCACCCTCCAACATTGTGATAACCGCTTAGCGGTATTTAAACTCCCCGCACCAAACCGCCCCCATTCAAATCAAACATTGTTTAAGACCTAAATTTCTATAAAATAGTAGATTCATACGCATTAAACCTTTTTTACTGCATTTTCTGCTCATTTGACTATTTTTGACTAAATAAAGGATGTTGTCACCCCATTTTCATGCACAAACAACAGAATATAGTCAGAATTTACTGTTGTGACCGCTCAGACCTTCCAAATCGTGTTTAAAGGACTTCAACCAAGCTTTTGAAAGCTCCCTGACATCCCAGAAACCCCTTTTCAAGTCAAATACCTACAAAAATAGGTATTTTTCAAGAAAAATACCTATCTTATACCTGAAAAGAGCTATGCTTGTGAATTTAAGCCTTCTTTAAGCCTGTTTTCCAAAAGAAATACCCTAATTTCCTTCAAAAGTCATGTTTGATGCAAAAAACCCTGATAAATTCATAAATTTTGAAGGAAGTAACCTATTTTTAGCAAAATTGAAGAAATTTAGCCTTTTGCAGACCCTTAGAGATCCTCTGGTTGATTTAAAAATCCTTTACAAATATTCATAATCCCCTTGTGCATGAATTAGACTATTTTAGGTCTGTTTTATCCAAGAAAAGAGTAGGAAACCCTTGTTAAATCTTTCCTGAGTCTGTAAAAAGTTTGGAATTTGACTGTAGGAGTATAATTGAAGGTTTGAAGCAGAAGAAAACATAATTTTACCTATTGCTGTTCACAAGAGACCTCTGTCATACCAGAAAGATCTTCTATAAACATTATAAGCTTACAGAAGTGTATAAAAACCTAAAAATAGAGTTTTTAACTTCCAGAGGGCTAAATTGTCAAAAAACAAATCTAGTAATGGCTTCTAAAAGCACCATTGTCATCAATCCACTACAACCTCCTGTTGTAGATGTTGAACATACCCCTTTAGCTGATGTTGATTATAAAATAACTAATCCAGTAATTGAATTCAATCTTCTTGATCTCCACTGCTGGAGTCTAGAAAAATATTTGGATCAGGGAGATGAAGTGGAAATTTGGGAGTCTAATTTACCCCAATATGTAGCTCCCCATACCCATCAGTGTCCAGAAGTCATTAGATTGTGTCAAAATCACTATTCCCCTAACCAAATAGCTATTGTTAATGCCGAGAAATCATTATTATTCAGTATCACTGCAAAATCCATAAATCAAATGCCTTAATTACAACTAGAGCCAAATGCAGTCCCATTTTCTATAGAAGCCCTTACAAAGATTTATCTGGAGTTAGACTTTCCTAAAAGATTTCAAATCTTCCAAGCATTCATGCCCACATATGTTGAAATCCCAAAGATTAACCCTCCATATTCATCCTCCAAATTCCCTGAAGGATCAAGACATGTTATTTCAATGTTGTCGTTTATCCTTGGTTACTTTACTGATGAGCACACTAATGAGTCTATACTTGGTTTTTTATCCACTTTTGTGCCCGGTCAACCTATTTTAGTCATTTATAACTATGCTGAGAATATAGTTGATAATATTCATGATCAGCTTGTAAAACTTCCTACTGAAGGTTTTTTCAGATATACCTCATTCCTCTTTCATATGTTCCTCTACTTCCAAGAAGATAAATTCCCAATAGTCCTTCAAAAGTTGGATATAGAAGGAAATCCATTGTCAGTCATTTTCTGGACTTCTTTAATCATAAAAGAATCAACAGAGTTCACTTATGCAAATTTCATAGAATTTTTTACTCACCCATTGATAAATATGCTTACAAACAGTGTACAACCAAGGATAAATGATGAGATTAAGAAAGTTTTATAGCTATCAGAGAAAAACAGAACTGGTGATTGGTAACTTTACCAAAACCACACAAAGATTAGAGTCTATGGGTTAAACCTCTTGCCCTATAAATTTCCAAAGTACTTGCCAATGAGAGTGTTTTCCTTAGAGTATATAAGAAAAATTCTAAAATCAGATTCTATAAACTTTTTAGCTGCTAAAAAAAAGACTCAGCTCAAATTTAAAAACCAAGTGGGCCCTTTCATATGCAACAACAGGGAAGCAGGTGAAGAGGCAACAAAACAGTTGCTAGAATATAATTTTGATGAAATTTTTCTGTGGAACTATGATCCTTATGGAATAATCAGTAAGATGAGGGTAAAATGAAAATTAACCCCTTATATCCATGATAAGAAGCCTGAGATTGAAAATTTTGCAAACCAAATTGAATGGTTGGACAATACATTAATGGAATATGTCAAGCAAGGTGATACTAGTCACGCTTTGTAGACTCCTATTCAGGAGGACAGAACCACAAAGAGAATCAGAGAAGAAGGCACATATACAGTTGAAACAACAACATAAACTAGATTCAAGCTCATGTACAATAATAAACCTAAATTTAATCTAACAGATAAGGAAAAAGAAATAATAGAGGTTTTAGATGAAGAAAATCAAGAGAAGAACACTGAGACTACTACAATTATTGAAAATGAGCAGCAACATATTACTTCTAACACACAGGTGATTGAGAAATAACAAAGCATGGAAGCATCTTCATCACAACAGGCAGAGGATACAGACGTTAATATCAAAGAAAAGTATAAACAGATCAAGGCCAAAAATGAGGAGATCAAGAATGAAATATATTCACAGTATTTGAAGCAAACTCCAGGAAATCAAAATAGGCTGCTCTCAGCCTTTGATTATAAAAATAAGAAATTGATAATGTCAATACTTCAACCTACAGTTAAAACACCTAAAACAATAGCAGATTATAAGAAGGTTGAATTTGAAGTACCAGTAGAAAGCATTCATCCTTTAGATCAGATTGAGTTTCACAAGAAAAGCTCAGAAATTCTTTATTCTACCATGACTACAAAAGCTATGAGTGCCCAGAAGCTCCATAACACTGTGAAAAATATGAGAGATCAGATTAGAATTTGAACAACTTCTTCATATTGTAAAGACACCAGAATCAAGTCTTTAGAGGAATTAGTGATTGAAGTAGGGTATGACCCTGCTAATGTGAAAGATGCAGAAGAATTGGTAAAGAAAAAAAATGTTGATATTGCAGCACTCAGAAAGCAAATGAAACTACCTCCAACAGAACATCCACAGGCTAAAGAGATTGTGCAGGAGGCAAACCAAAAAGATGAGATGATGAGTCTCATACTACAAATGACAACTCAAATTAAGGATATGGAAATTGGTATGGACAAGTCTTTTCAAGAAAAAGAAGCTACAAAGACTCAAACTATTCCTTTCACAGTCATTCCCATGGTAACAACAACAGTTCCTTCAACTCTAGTAGAAGAGTTAGCACCAAAAGTCCCATTGGCCACAGTTGTGCCAGTTACTTCTTCCACTACTTCTGCTACTGAATCTTCCACTTTAGCAGTTCAACAGACAGATGAGGTCAACGAACTCATTAAAGCCATGGAAGAGATGTCAATACATATAAATGAGATAAACAGATTGCAAGAAAAAATCAAGAACTTGGAAGATGCCAAGGAATTAGCACAGATAAATGTTAAAACAGAGGAACAAAAGGCCAAAAGGCTAAGTGAACAGTTAAAGAAGATAGAAGCATGATTAACCTTAAAATATCCCATGGCCTACATAAAAATCAGCTATGGTCCAAGATCATTGAGTCAATTAATGATACTTGGCCATCAGTTCAAGTGATTTATGAACATAAAGACTTACTTAAAGCAACCAAAGAAGAAATATTGAAGACTAAAGAAGAGCTAGGTGCCAAGCCTGAAGAAGCCTTAGAAATAATCAAGTTTCTCAATACTAAAAACAAGAAAGAATTGGATGAGATAGGAATTATTGACAGAACTGAGACAATTCTTGAGGTAAGAAAAGTTCTTTCAAAGAAAAACTTGATGAAACAGTTGGAAGAGAAGTGTCAAAATATGGATTTGGCCATAACTAAATTCATGGTTAAGTTTGACACATTAAGACAAAAAGGCTTGCTAAAAAATCCTTTTATCAATGATAAACTGATGAAGCAAGAAGATTACAATAAGAAGATAAGGGATTTTTCTAGAGATCAAGTGAACAAGGCAGATTGGCAAGGCGTTCCCACAGTTAAAGTGTTGCATAAGAGTATTGAAATCTTGTTTTATGTACAGCGTGAGATAAAACACCTCTTTGTAGTCAAGCCAACCTTTGTTAGATACACAGAGGCTGGTGAGAATTTCTGAAAACTTACAAATATTAAGTTACCAGAAGAAGAGGTTTGGTAGAAACTTACAAATTTTTTGTAAAAGATAGTTTATAGTGAAAGAGGATGAAAAAACAGAATTGTTGTTTTACATAGTAAAAATAGACTTTTAAAGTAGTAACCCAGTCAAAGCAGCAGGTTAAAGAGTATCAGAGGTAAAGTGCATTAGTTAAAGAGTATCAGGTGAGAGATAAAGCTTTGAAACAAATTCAAGACCACTTGCCAGCGTTAAAGACAACACAACATCCAACTGCAGCCCAAAACCAACAGAAAAGATATTTTATTTTAATAGATAGGACACTTGTTAGTTTTTTATTCAGCTGTCACTATATTTTTGCAATAGATATTTTATTTTCCATAGAAAATTCCTATGATTGTTCTAGGATAATTTTTATTAATTTTTTTATAAACACTTCATTACTTGAAGTATTAGTGTGGATTAACTGTTGAAGATCTCTATAGCTGGAACATTCTGATCCTGAAGGGTTTTTGTAACCAAGCTCAAGTCAAAAGACTGGATTTCAAGGAATAAAGCATCATATTACTAAATTCATGTGTTGGGTCACCGAATTGAAGTACTTTCTACTGTTATCTGTCTATTTTCTTATGTTTCTCATCCATTCATAGATGTTTTCTAAATTTTAATGTGAAATCAGGGATTGTTATATCAGAATTTGTTAAAAGCACTCTATTATTGATTGGTTTTCATTTAAATGTTTTCTGCTGATATCCAGACTAGGGAACCCTTAATTGTTCCCTAATTTCGATTGACTCCTTCCTATTCACTCCTTATCCGGATCAAAGAATTCTTAATTGCTCTTTATCTAAATTAAAGAAATTTCACCAATCAACCTTTGAAGATCTTTAGTGACTCTGCTATATTGCCCTTTAAACATTTGACTTTAGACCTTGATCCTGATCCTTCTGCTTGACACATTGAATCCAACTGCCCAATGTATTACAGATTCGCAACTATCCATCTCATTAAGTGATTTTTCTCACCAAATCAATCAAAACCCCAAAACCAAACTTCCCTATATAACTAGCCTAAAATCAAACATAAAAACAAAGTTAAATCTTATAGAGAGATCCCTCTCTGAGCCTTAGAAAGGCTAGATCCTAAAGCTTAAAATTAGGCCTGTGGTTACCTCTAATATTCTTTAAATGATAAAATCAAAATCTCACAACTTTGGGAATTATTATAGTGATTAAATAACCAATATATAGTTATCGGCCCTAGAGGTCAAAAGGTTAGCAGAGAACAACATTATTTTGACTTTGTAATTTTGCTCATATTAATACAGATTATCGTGTTATTGCTATTACATGCGTCATTCAATTTAGTTTTCGTTAATTTCTTTTCTTCACCTGCGCCCTGCTAGGGAGGAAGGGCCCTCCTTCTTAGCAGGGATTGCAGTGCTTAAGGTAGTTGTGTATATGTGTTTTCATTTCGGTTTATGTATCAGTAGAGGTGTTTTTGTTGTTGTTGTTTCAGCTGCGAATATATCCACTTCAATTTCAATATTTTGTATGTTGTTACACATATGAGATTAGAGACACCAGCTAGATAATTATTGTGTGGCGCACTAGAACAGATTAATTGAAGTCTGATTACAGTCTTGTAGATCATTTTATTTCTGCATGAGTGATTCACTTCCAACATTTACTTCAGCAATGATTTCCTTTCTTTGGATTTGTTTCTGGTTGGGTGTATCGATAGGGACAGTGCATCTATCATTGGAATAAAAAGACATCCCTGGATTGATAATTTATGTGTACTTTTTATTCATTTAATAGTGATTAATACAGCCCAACATTTTGGCGCCATTTCTAGGGATGGCAGTGACGATCCAATCAATCAGAGTTGTTCCTTAGAAGTGCAATTTCCGTGTGTTTTTTAGAGTGTCTCCAGTGATATAATTGTCGAGTAGTAAGACAAGAGGTAATAACTTGCGTAGCACTCTAACGAACTTGATCAGGCTCACCAATGTCTTGCTGGGACACTTAGGAGAGTGAATTTCTGAGCATTTTTTTTTTCTTAGAGTGTCTCTAGCGACACAATTTCCAGGCGGTAAGACGAGAGGTAAGAACCTGCGCATTGCTCTAACAAATTTGAGCGGTCTCACCAATGTCTTGCTGGGACACTTAGGATTTGAATTTTGGGTGTTATTTTAGGGTGTCTTCAGCTATACAATCGTTGGGTGGTAAGACGAGAGGTAAGAACCTACGCATGGCTCTATCAAACTTGGGTGGGCTCACTACTATGGAAACTGAAGCACTTATTGGATGAATTGAGACACGTAGGGCCCATGTGTGTCGTTAGGACAACATCAACATCTAAAAACACCCCCCACTCTATTGAATATAGGAAATATGGGTCATAAGAAGGAAAAGAAGAATGCATATTTGGGAAGAAAGACATTCTTTGCAGATCTAACCTCAAG
The DNA here is from genome assembly GCA_034641835.2 of Pinus albicaulis. Lineage (NCBI taxonomy): Eukaryota > Viridiplantae > Streptophyta > Pinopsida > Pinales > Pinaceae > Pinus > Pinus albicaulis. The sequence continues at coordinate 13,780,099 of CM076578.1, read as the reverse complement.
GGAAGAAAAGGAATAGTCCACGTCATACATAGATAATAGGAAGACAGGACCACAGAAAGTAGCTACCATATCAAAGCTTGGACCATCAGTGTCTTCCGTGTCTGGACCTCACCATACTTCTAACATAATATCCACTCATGATACCAAGACTCTAGATTCAAAACAGCAGTGGAGAATCACTGATCAGGATCTGAGAATTGAAGGACACAGAGAGACCAGCGGGGAGCATCAGGGACCTGAGGAACAACATTCAGTTGATCATAAATTAGACGCTAGTAGTGTTGTTAAATAGTTGGTCCTGGAGCAGCCTAATCCTTTTATTTTTCAATCTCCAGTACACTTCGAGGTCAATTCATCCCATCAGGAAGAATCAACCATGGGGGACGAGAATGCCAAGACAGATAGCTCTGTTACTTTTGAATTCCCAATAGTAGTAACACGGGATGAGGCTATGAAGAATATTCCTTTATCATCCCTACCATGCTTTCAAGGGATGGCTGTTGAAGACCTTGATACCTTTTGTTTAAATTTGACGTGTTGTGTAGAGGTTATGACTACACTTCATATGCCCAGAAGATGAAATTATTCCCTACTACTCTGAAAGGAGCAGCATCAAGATGGTTCATGAGATTGGGTGCTGGCACGATTCAAACTTGGAATGAAATGAGAGGCCTTCCTCTTTAAGTATCAGGATTAATGTCGAACCAGGGACTTGAAGGACGAGATTTTCAAAATTTCACAGAAGGAGGAGGAAATATCGAAAAACTATATGGAGTGATTTCACTACAATTTACAAAGGTCTAAGTTTAGTAACTTAGACCCGGAAATTTTAAAGCCAATATTTTTAAGAGTTATAAGAGTTGATTGTCTGGAGCATATAAACCTATTGGGAAAAGGAGACATATAGCAATAATGGCTTGATGAAATAATGAAGCTTTGCCTGCATTGCTCAAGAGGATCAGTCAAAGGGAAAGTTTTAGTTCAAGACCCTTTAGTCCGGATACAGAAGTCCATGAGTGGAGGAGTAACCAGAGCAGAGATCGGAAATTTATTTGAGGATTTTAAAACCGACCTCCTTAGCACTCTCTCTGCCCAGATCACTACGATACAAGTTAAGAAAGCACAAGCAGAAGCTGAAGTAGCCTTAGCAATATTCTGTCCCCGATGCAAAAAGAAACATTTAGAATGAGAACATGGATTGAATAGTGTCAGCCTGTGCAACATCTGTGAGTTAGCGCATTCTACAAATCAGTGTCTTGAATTGCCCAGACTGAAGGCGGTAATCCAAGAATCAAGCGAGGATGTTCAATCTTCTTATTTCATCGGATCAAAAAGACCATGGTAGCCGCAACCTATAGGTATCCCTTCAGATTTTTCCTCTTTTTATCCTTGGAATAATGTTTATAATAGTCAGCAATATCCATGGTAGTATCCTACTCCTTCCTCAACATAATTCCCTTCACCACAGAACCAGTGGCCATATCCTCCACCAATACAATATCCTCCATCACAACCCAATCCTTGGGGTCAAAACTCGAGAAGTAATGGCCAAGGTCTAGTACCCCTTCCAATACCAATGCAGCAGCAGTAGTTACAACTGCCTTCTATTCAAAATCCTACACCTTATGTCTGACCCCAATTACCTGTGCAACCTAACCCCAATCCAAATAATAAGACAGCCCAGAGCATGGATGCTTCGGTTACCCTCCATAATTATCTTATTAATCCTATTAGACTTAACGAGGTTTAGCTTCGATTAAGGAAAATAATCAAATTTGAACATACTCCCATTATTACTGAAGAATGTGAATCACCTAGAAATGACACGGACAATTCTGAGACAATTGTTACAACACCTACTGTTACATTTGTAGCATTCATATCGGGAGGATATGTTGTTCCTACAACAGCCAATCCGATCAAGGCTCGTGCACCTGTGATATCTAACTCAACTGTTAGCATTCAGAATCCTCGATACCCTCAACGATTAACTAAAACTGGGCTAGTCTCACAACTTGAATCTGAATTCCTGAAGGAACTACAAAATTTGTATGTGTGGATTTCGTTGTTACAAGCTCTTAAAGAAGTACCTATCTATGCTAAAATAGTGAGGTGTCTATGTGTCAAAATACCTGGAAGGAAAACTAAAGACCCTGCTACTATCCATGTCATGGGGAAATTTTCCGATTTTATGATTGATCATCCTTTGTTGATTAAATATAATGACCCAGGGAACCCTACAGTGACTGTCCATATTGACAATCATCCCATAACTAATACTTTGATTTATCTAGGGGAAACTATTAATGTCATGACTAAAGACCTCTTCATCTCTTTAGAACTTCATGGACTTAGAACTACACCCACAGTGCTTGAATTAGTAGATAGGTCCCGTGTCAAGCCCGAGGGAATGATAGAAGATGTGGTTATCACTGTGGCTTCTTGGAAATATCTGGCTAACTTTATCATTTTACAAACCAAATCCAACATGGGGGGTCATCCTTTAGTTTTGGGAAGATAGTGGTTAGGCACCATAGATGCATATATCGGATGTAGGTTTGGATCTATGGTGATCTCAGATGTGCAGGCCACTCAAAACCTGAACCTTTACCCCCAAGCAAAACCTCATATGGATTCAAATAGTCCCAGGTGGGAATAATTTGCACCTGAATCTGATCTTTCCATAACTCTTCTCACGCTTGGAAAAGCACAATATTTTAAGGATGAAACAGAGGATAATATCATTAATGCTTTTATTAGTAATTCACTCTTTGTTTCCTCCATTAGAGATTTGGGGGAAGAAGACGATCAGGTACATGATGCAATTATTAAACATTTGAAAACAACCCTGCTTACTATCGGTAGTCCCATTGAGATCGAACCTGGGAAATATTTAAAAATCAATCCTAACCTGACTGCTGAACAAAACAGATTGCTAACATAACTATTATATAAATAAAAAAAGGCATTTGCATGGGACTATACGGATATGAAAGGAAACCATCCTGGCCTATGCACTTGCTGCATTTACCCTAAAGAGGACTACAAACTATTTAGACAACCTCAACACCGAATGAACCCTGCACTTAAGGAGAAAGTGAAAGAAGAATTGTAGAAATTCCTTAATGCTAATTTCATCTACCCCATTTCTGACAGCTAGTGGGTGTCTCTGCTTGTCATAGTCCTGAAAAAGAATGGAAAATGGAGAGTCTGTGTTGACTATATAGAGCTTAACAAGGCCACTCAAAAGGACCATTTTCTTTTACCATTCATTGATCAGGTCTTGGATACTCTCTTTGGGAAAAAAATATTTTCATTTCTAGATGGGTTTAGTGGCTATAATCAAGTACAGATTGCCCCGTAGGACCAAGACAAGACAACCTTCACTTTCCCATGGGGTGCTTTTGCATACAGATTCCTTCCCTTTGGCCACTGTAATGCACCAAAAACCTTTCAGAGGGAAATATTGGGTATTTTTTCTGATCTTTTGAATGACTACCTAGAACTATTTATGGATGATTTTACACCCTATGCGGATGCCTTTGGGACAGCATTAGCTAACTTGGAAAAACTACTGGAACGTTGTGAACAAACTAACGTTGCTCTTAGCAAAGAAAAATGCCAAATGATGATGACCGAGGGAATTGTGTTGGGACATTTCATTTCGGCAGATGGAATCAAGGTATATACTACAAAAATTGAGGTAATCTCGAAAATCCCGACCCTTAAGACTCAAAAATAGGTACGTAGTTTTTTGGGACATGCAGGATACTAAAGGAGATTTATAGAGAATTTTTCAAATATTGCATCTCCTCTATTTTCATTGCTCATGAAGGATGCAGAATTTGTATGGACAGGGAAGTGTGAGTAGGCCTTTTTAAAGTTGAAAAATTGTGTAACAATAGCACCTGTTTTACGAGGACGAAACTGGGAATTGCCATTTCATATTGCTACGGACGCATCTGACATGGCTGTGGGTTTTGTTCTAGGGTAGCTAGAGGAGAAGAAACCTTATGCCATTTATTACATCAACAAGAAATTAACTCTAGCAGAACTCAACTATACTGTTACTGAGAAGGAATTCCTAACATTAGTGCATGCTATCAACAAATTTTGGCACTACATTATTGGGTACCAAGTATTTGTACACACTGACCATGCTGCAATTTGATTCTTGATGAACAAACATGTTACTAATGGTAGAGTTACAATATGGTTATTTATGTTACAAGAATTTGATATTACTATTTTAGATAAACCCGGAAAAGATAATGTAGTTTCTAATTTTCTTTCTAAATTAACTATAAGTGATGAATGCACTGCCACTGAGGATTATTTTCTGGATGAATATTTTTTTTCCATCTCTACTCACTCACCATGGTATTCAAATATAGTCAATTACCTTGCTACAGGAAAATTCCCAAATTTTATTCCAAGGAAAGGAGGAAGATTATACAACAGAGTGCTACCTACTCCTGGATAGAAGGAAATATCTATCACACTGGGCTAGATTTTCAGATTAGGCGATGTGTTAGAGAAGATGAGGTATTTGAGATGTGTTAGAGAAGGTTTGTCACGAGGAACCTTGTGGAGGACAATTTCTTGACAAGAGGATAGGACATAAAGTACTCTCAATAGGGTACTACTAGCCAACTATATTCCAGGATGCCAAGAAGTTTGTGAAAGGATGTGATAGCTGCCAAAGGATGGGCCAGCCTCTGAAATCATATGAGATGTTGTTACAGCCTCATATAGTGATAGAACCACTTGAGAAATGGGCCCTAGGCTTTGTGGGGCCAATTAATCCTTCATCACAGCAAAAATCATACATATTGGTCTGCATCGATTACTTCACAAAATGGGTTGAAGCAAAGGCACTAACTAGAGAAACATAACAGGCTATTTCAGACTTCTTATTTGAAGATATTTTTGTTTGCTTTGGGATACCCAGAGAGATAATGACAGATGGGGGGCCTCAGTTCACATCTCATTTGATAAAGAAGCTGGTTGAAAAGTATGGAATTCATCACAAAATCACTTCACCATATCACCCACAAACAGCTGGTCAAGTAGAAAGCACCAATAAAGTCATTGAGGGAATCTTAACAAATATAGTAGCCAGCCACCGAAGAAACTGGACCGAAAAAATTCCAGAGGTACTATGGGCTTATAGGAAAACATGGAGGAATAATACAGGCTTATCACCATATGAATTGGTGTATGGTAAGAATCATCTATTCCCCATAGAGTTTGAAATAAAGACATTAAGAACAACATTGCAGATTGATCTGGATTTGAGTACAACATATACACAAAGACTGAACCAACTCAATGAGTTGGAAGACAAACAGTTGGCTGCTATTCAACAAACAGAGATCATTCGGCATCAAAGAGCTAGATGGCATGATGGGTTTATTAAGAAGAATAATTTCCAGAAAGGAGATTGGGCTCTTTTTTATGATTCAAAGTTCAAAATTTTCAAAGGCAAGCTATGCACCATATGGCTAGGCCCTTACGAAGTGGACATGGTCTTTGATAATGGGACTATACAATTGGTCACCATTGACAGTGCGAAGACACTGTTACTGGTTAATGGGCACCATTTAAGGTTATATCTTCAACTCGCTTCGAAGGAATAATTTGTCAAAATTGTCACAGACTCTGATCTTCATGTTACGATAGCAGGGGAACATCCTCCTGTGCAGCCTGAAAATTGAAATTCCAATAAGTGAAGCAGCTGAAAACCACCTTTGTGGTAGTTTTTACACCTATTTATATATATATATATATAACAAAATAAAAAGAAAATAAAAACAATAATAAATCTAACTATGAAAACCCCTTTCCAGGGCATAGTCAAACAGTTGGTAATAGCTGAAAACCACTCTTTTGGCAGCTGTTACACCCATATTTTTCCTCATGAAACATCATCTTCCCTTCCTGATCTATTTTATACGATGATGGTATTCATGTAATTTTATTTTCTATACCAATTTCTCCTGATTATTATGTTTTTTTTTAATTATTTCTAAGGGTTGTCTTGGTTGTTACACATGTAACAGCCGACAACCACAAACACTGTTTTTTATGTTTCATTTCATAACAACAATAATCATGCTAGCCAAACGCAACAACACATGCGCTGCAAGCAGAACATGCCAATTCGAAATCTTCCTCCACGTCAACTCAGGTATGTCATTCAAAAGGTAAATGTTATCATTTATGATTTGGTGATTAATTAGTAGAAGTAATGATATTCCCATGACGGTTGTGGGAAACTGTCACCATTAAGGTGGGGGAGGGGATATGTCTTGAAATAATTGCAAAAATTCGTAGTCATAAACCTCTATCAAATCCTCATGCACCCTATTAATAACACTAATGCCAATAATGACTAAATCCGGTTGGAAAAGAGCGTAGGTACTAGATCCCATTACTTTCCATAACGAGACATTTGTGAAGATTAGTGTGAGGTATGATTCAGTAATCCGTAAAATCTATCACCTCCCATCAACTTCTGCGACTAAAACCTTGCCTCCTTATTGCAAACTCGCCAATTGGGATAAGAAGAGATGTCGAGAAGCAGTGAGCAGTGCAGTGATATTACAGTGGGGTTGAGCAGCAAGAAGCGAATTTAGAAACAAAGAGCAAGATGGGTTGAACAGTGGTCAGGCACGAGCTGGATTCTATGGAAGCCCTGCAGAATTTTCTAGAAGCCTACCATATATTTAGAGATGTCGGATGGATTGATTATTTCCAGAAGCTAGAAGGCTCAAACGAGGCAGTGGCAATTGAATTTTCTCAGAATTTGAACAACAATCAAACCCGAGTTAGGGGCATGAAAGTTGAGGTGACTGAAGAGGTATTTTCCCAGGTATATACATTTCCGGTAGAGGGATGGAGGTGGTTTAATAGAAAAATCAATGACCCCTCCTTGAAAGAAAACTTCCTAGAATGAGAAGAAAAACTGGATAAGAAAGGGAGAGGAATTGACAGGTTGTTGCTTCCTCATCCTTGGGTAGATGTCGCCCTGGGTTTAATTAAATATATCACTTGTGAGGGAAGATCCACGACAGTGTTTAAATATCACTTTCCTCTACTTAATCACCTTCGGCACCAGCAAAATATTAATCTTCTGTTCTACCTGTTAGGGAACATCAAGCATATGGCAATAGAAGTAAAAACAGCAGCACACCCGGAGGCATGTGTGACCAATCACAGACTCATAAAATTAATCGTGTTAGATTCCCTAGGCTAGCAAGGAAAAACTCTGGAAGAATTCAAGCGAAAGGGGCCCAGGAAAAGCTGAGGGAAACATACCGCGACTTCAGGAGGAAGTCCGGCAGAAGTGGAAACCCAGACTCGGCCTGCTGAAGTTAGAATTGGGAAAGAGCCTACTGATGAACCAATTGGGGATAGAAGGCCAAAACAAAGGGTGAAAATTAGCATACTTGCATAAACTTTTCCTACAGCCAGAAAGCAGATAGAATCAAAAGTATTAGAAGAAGAAAGACAACCCTCCTCATCAAGTAAGGACGAAACTCATGTCCTATTTTAGAACTCAAAAATCTAAGAAAGGAAAATGAAGAATTAAAGCGAAAATTATCTGAGGGGAAGGAAATCCCAGTGTTTTTATGCATGACATGTTTTCAAGAATTAAAAAAAAATGGGATATAAGGTCTGTAGAGAACACATCAACTCAATGGAAACAGAAACAGAACAGTAGGAGGTTGTTACACAAGAACCTGCTGAGGATACTGTTGTTACACAAGAACCAGCAGTTAAAGAAAAGCCTCCTGTAATAATTGACCTAGAAACTGACCCACAAGAACCTGTGGAGGCCGCTCCTATTGTAAAAGAAACAACAATGGACATGGAGGCTACTCTAGGTGGAAACAAAGGGGTTGACACAAAAGAACCCACCAAGGAAGCTGTTGTTACACAAGAACCTTAAGCAGAGGTGGAACAACCCCATTTAGCAGAGGTTGTTACACCCATTATTGATGCGCATATTGAATGCAGAAGAATGATGGGTCCCATATCGAGATGGAGTTCTGAGAAAATATTGCTAATTTCCAAATTACAAAAGTGGAAACAGGAAGCAATCTCCCTTCGAGAGGGGGCGATTTCGCAAAAAAAATCAGAGAGAAATAGACACATTACATGAAATATGGATGAAAGAAGAGTTGAAGAAATGATGGGAGAATTATAAGAAGAAGGAAGCTCTGAAGAAACAGAAGGAATAGTTGTTGTTGTTATAACAGCAAGTTCGAGATCTTACCATATATAAGCAAAAACTTCATGATCTCGCCCTCAATTTTTTGGGTTGCAGGCGGCCTTCTCCATCCTATCCTATTTTTCTATGGGAATGATACTTCCTGTTCTAGATGAAAGCCATTATGGAGGATAGACCTTATTTATGTTCTTCCACTCACACATTTTTAGATGTTTTCCGTGCCTCTGATTTTGATGAGCAAAGCCTGTTGTGTGAGCTATTCTTACACAATATCATTTGTGAGCATATGAGTATGCATATGGTTGTGACAGTATTCTCCTATATGGTAGATCTTCAGTTGCGAGCTTTTGTGTCCTTCATGAAGAATAAGATTGAATGGCATTTAGCCATCAAATCTATGGATGCTAATGAGGAGAAGATGGCATTATGGGTTTGGGCAGAACCGAGATGGGATGCTGAGTTAGGGCGCGAATTCAGGAGAATTTTGAGTACTCCTGGAATTAAGGAACCAAATGCCACTTATAGAAGAAGGATTGTGAACTTCTACCTCAATCAATTATCAATGATGAAGAGCCAAGCCTTGAATGGGTCCTTGAAACACACGGAAGCTAGCAGTGCTGAGCTACTAAAGGGGGATCCATTCTCATTCCAAAATTTCGTGGTTGCTGTTGTTAGACTCCTATACCAATAGGTGTCATTTTTCATGATTGTCTTGATTGAACTATGGAATATGTTCAAACCTTTTTCTTGAGCAAAGGTGTTCCATATTCTTGAAAAAACAAAAAATCAAAAAATTTTAAAAAATGTAAAGAGGGTATACCCTAAAAGAAAAATCAAAGGGTAAGAAAAATAAATTGGTCAAGAAAATGAAAGAAATGAACCCCAAGAAAAAAATAGACCAAGGAAAGTGTGCAAATCCAAATGCCACTACTATTTCATTTTTGTAAATAAGTAATTGTGTGCAGCTTGTCAAACTTTTGCCACAATTTATGAAGAGTCAAACTGTTTAAACTTGACTCATTCATGTTTCAATTTCATGTAGTAGAATAGAGAATAAATATCTGACCAAACAGTTTAATCTTGGCAGATAAGTAGATAGGTAGAGTTAATAAAAGGTGCTCAACAGTTTAATCTGAGCCCTTGGATGCAAGAAGTGTAGAATTAGATAGATTTTCCATGTAAAAGAAAAAGATTGATAAGGGTTTGCAAGTCCAAATGCACCCTAATAAAGAAGAGAAAATGGTAGTGTCAAGTAGATAGGGTAGGTAGATGGTGTTGCAAAGTTTTATGTGATGAATGATGGTGCTGAATATGTTTAATATTTTACCTTCATCACAAGTGCTGAAGCATAAAATGCACTGGAAAATTCACAGAAAGCAAAGTCAAAATCATTAACTTCCCACATCACTTTCTCCCTAAGAGTTTTACTAATTTCCCCAAAGTGCTAAGGTATTTGAAGATTAAAGGGGCTCAAGGCATTTCCTTGACTTTTGGAGGGATCGGACCCTCAACCCAATAATTGAAAAGACCTAAGTACTTGAAATCATCCATTATCACATTTATTCACCTCTTAAAATCTTTTCCTAAGTAAAATCCCATTTTACTTAGGAAAATCCTTCAATATTTCATGAAAAGCCCTCAAAATCACTTTTTATTCTAAGTTTAAGTGTTGAAGTTAGTATAATGAAATTTTCTTTAAAAATCTTCACTTTCTTGGTTATATTAAAGAATTTTGAGTTCACCCTGTCCCCTTGTCATATTAACTCTAATTTATGTATTAACTCCCATAAAAATGACCTTGTCCTATTATATTTAACTCCTTTTTTATAATAATATCCCAAAAACCCATATATTATACTTTTTAGCCAAAGTATTTAACCCCCATACATTCAAATAAAAACCCACATTATATGCCCTTTGGCTAAAAAATAACATTTATTCTATTCCCGCCCCCTATGGTAAGAAAGTCACATTGATTTAATTACCATATATTAAAAAATATATGAAAAAGGTTTAAACATATGAAAATATGTTTGAAATAAAAAATAAATCCAAAGTTTAATTGAAAATCAAACTTTGAAATAATTCATCCCCGCGCCATTTAATATTTCCTGATCATTTTTTCATATGGGATTAATTAACCCTCCAGGTTAATTAATAACCTCCCCAGCCAATCAAATTACTCCCGAAATGATTAATTAATAGTTAAACGTGTCGGCCTCGCTCGTTAAACTCCCCGCCATCTCCCTGTCCCGTCGACCGTCAGATCACCCCCTCCAAGATCGACGACTCCCATTGATTCCGCTAGCCATCCCCTGTACGAGCGTTAACGCGCGAAATAAAAGTGGTTTGTGAATAGTGCTGTGGCTATGTGTCAAACTTTGTATCGATTCGCTGCCTCCCCGTCCAAAACAGCCTTTCCGCATAAGTGGTGCAGAATAAACCACTTACCGCCTCCACTGTTCCCCGTGACTCATCCTTCGTACAGGATGACGTCATTCATTAAATTAATAAAAAAAATTCCCCCATTGACTATGCCGATAAAACAAAACATTCGCGTCTTTTTCATCATTTTGTACGCCAGTGAAATAAAATGCCCTCCGCGTAGAAAAATTCAAAATTCGAATTTGTGAAGACTGCTTACCTTATCCTTTCAAAAAATATTGCAGACAAGCCTCTTAGAAGATTTTCTACCTCAACCAGTACATGTTCAAAATCACTGTTCATTCAAAGCTTACCCGCCAATATCAACCATTTACTCGTTTAAACACAAACACCCTAGTGTTGCTCATTTTCACCTGATTGTGCAGTAAAACCCTTTGTAACCCAGCTGCGCCACCTGAAGCCTCTGTTAACCAATTCAAGCATGATTTACCTCCCAAAAATATTTCTAGATTCACTCCACAGACATCTCAAAATCAAATGAAACCTTTTCGACCTCCCCTGCAAACCAATGCTTTCTTAACAATTTGTTTTGTTTTACAGGTAATCAGAAGACCACATCCTTGGATAAACAGTCTTAATACTAGTCATAAGACTTGTTTACTCCAAGAGTGTTATCAAATCTATTCAAACAGAGGTTAGAAAGCATAACAGATTAAAGAGTATCAGTTGGGCAGTTGAAAGAGTATCAGTAAAAACAAAGAGTATCAAACAAGCAAAAGAGTTACTCAAAGGGACATCATCGAGCCCTATTATAGCACCTGCCTCCATCACGTCCACAAAATAAGGGAACAGCACACCAGCAATTACTTTTTGTTTTATCTACGAGACCATTTGTCTCCTTTTTATTGTAACTTATTCATTAGTCACCCTAGATTAGTGGCTAGGTTAGTGTGATATATTTTCAATCATTTTTTGTATAAATAAACCCTCAAAGAGAGTATTGAGGGTGGATTCTACTACTTCGCTGTGACATTGATGTTTTTGGAATAAAATCGTTTTGGAGAAATTTATTTGTGGCTTGCTGGATGACAATTTGAAGCTCAGGACTTTTTGCAGGATTCATGTGTCTGACTGCAGTTCAATAAGTCTTTCTATCCTATGTCATAAGTTTTATATCTGTTTATAATATCATTGTGTCCATTTCTGAATAATTGACATAAAATAATAACTCATAATTTACTTAATTGTACTCTGAGTTCAGTTGTGATTATTCTAAATGTTTTTTTCTAAATTAGTTATAAGCAACGAATTCTTAATTGCTCTTGCTTCGCTAATTTAAACATTTTGGTTACTGTAGTAAAGAAATCTTCACTGCTCTTTATTTGTAATCATTTCATTTCTTTCTTTTGAACATGGTGAAAGATTCTTAACTGCCTTTCATCCCTTCAAACCCATTCCATCCACTTTAAATTTTAAGGATTGTTCTCTGTTTGGCTATCTTGCCCTGCAAAGCCATCTTGTGTGTGGAATAGAAATCCAGTAAAGCCATCCTTTGACTCCATAGCCCAATGGACTGAAAATCTTCAACCTTGCCCTTAGTTGGTGAATTCCACCATTTTCAAACAAACTCTTAGATCTATAACTAGCCTAAAACCTTCTAAGAACAAAGATAAATTATAAAGAGAGAGCCCTCTCTGGATGCAGATTGGCTAGATTCTGCATCTGAAGGTTGTTTTGTGGTTACCTCGGGTATACTTTCCTTTTCTTACAACTTCAAGGAAAACCTGAGTGATAACAGCTGTTACACATGTACCAGGTTATGCATAGATCGTACAATCCCTTGGTGCTTTGTGGCTTGGATTGAGATTCAAGTTTCCTTTGATCTGGCTACCCATTGAGGATTATCAGAATAATTATGAATTGAGTAAGTATGAGTCAGAGTCCTGGGTATGGCAGCTGATGACCAATCAGGGGTACAGGTCTACAGATGAAGATACAACTGGTGCTTATGATCTCAGCAAACTGCACCAGAGATATTCCCATGAGAGATGATTTTGCATGAGGACATGCAAGTATTTCAGTTGGGGGGAGATGTTGGGTGCTAGTCTGGCACACTTTTCCTACATTTTTTTTCCCTATTTTTCCTCATAACTATAACCAATGGGATTATCTTCACCTCTTTTTCCTACCTTTCTATCCTAACTTCTTTTGTTTCACCTTGTTTTCATTACTTTTCCATTTCATCAATTATTATGATATATCATGTCTTTTTATGACGAATTGAGGATGAATGTTTGGAGAAGATCTATGGTCTTTGTGTTGTCTTTCTAGATGTCATTTGTTGCACCAAATATCCCAAGCACGAGGTACATTGGAGCAATTAAGGGTGTGATGTTATAGCGAGTGATGTTGTTACACCTTGTTGTTACAGACCTGCCGGCAAACTACTATTACACTCTATTGTTACAGACCCACTGGAGAACTGTTGATATAGTTGTACCACTGACTAGATCTCGTCAACACCTGTTGTTGACTTGTCCTTTAGCTGTTACACTACAAATGTGGTTTTATTGCAATAGTTGTAGAATTTGTTTAGCATTGTATTTTTGGGTAACAGCCTATTGGCGGTTTTGATTGTAATCTATAATTTTCTTGTCAGAATTTTATTAAGAAGTGGTTAGAACTATATGTATTCTATTTCGATCAGCATGAGAATAATAATATTCTCATGATTGATCTATCCCTTGATTTTCTGAGATGTAACCACTATATAGTTCTCGGCCCTAGAGGTCGAAAGGTTAGCAGAGAACAACATTATTTTGGCTCTGTAATTTTTCTCATATTAATATAGATTATCCTGTTATTGTTGTTACATGCGTTATTCAATTTAGTTTCTGTTAAGTTCTTTTCTTCACCTGCGCCCTGCTAGGGAGGAAGGGCCCTCCTTCTTAGCAAGGATTGCAATGTTTAAGGTAGTTGTGTATATGTGTTTTCATTTCGGTTTATGTATCAGTAGAGGTGTTGTTGTTGTTGTTTCAACTGTGAATATATCCACTTCAATTTCAATATTTTGTATGTTGTTACACATATGAGGTTAGAGACAATAGCTGGATAATTGTTGTGTGGTGTGCTAGAACAGATTAATTGAAGTGTGATTACAGTCTTGTAGATCATTTTATTTATGCATGAGTGATATACTTCCAGCATTTACTTTAGCAACGATTTCCTTTCTTTGGATTTGCTTCTGGTTGGGTGATCGGCACAGACAATGCAGCCATCATTGGAATAAAAATACGTCCCTCGATTGATAATTTATGTGTATTGTTTAGTCATTTAATAGTGATTATTACAGCCCAACACCAAGTACACTATCCAGATCCTCCTTTGGATATGGTCTCATCGACCCTCTCTCTATTTGTGCAGTTCTTGGCCAGAAGGAACCCTATGGTGCCTATGTCATTTTCTAAGTTCTATTGCATCATCGGTTGGTTACGAGGATTAATTTCATAACTATAGTAAATATTGCTTCTCACTGTTTATTGTTATTTTATGAAATCATTACAACCAGAGTTCACTCCCTGTTCCAATTACGAGGGGTAAAACCCTTCAGATTTATTGTCATCATAATGTAACTTAAGTTTTATAGTTGAAATTAAATGTTCGGTACTGCAGAACTTATTAATGGTTTTCTTGTGATTTAGCCTCCAGGGTTTGAGAAGTTTTTTGAATACTTACAATGTGCCCAGTGAGGTTTTATATGTATTTATTTTCCCATAGTGAATTATACAGTCCCGTTATCAATTTTGTATGCCTATTACCTTTCCAAGATGGAATTAACGCAGAGGGTTGCATACCCTCAGATCCTTATGGTGAAATCATGATTGGTCTTTTTGCGTTTTAATACGGAGGTGTCATTTACTCTTTTTATGAGCTTTACAACATACCTATCTTAGGGTATTTTCAACTACTTGGTCGAGCTTTGCTCCATTCTCAGTATTTGTGCTAGGTGTTGTAATTCATTGTTCTGCAGTCTATACTTAAACATGACAACCGTTATCTATTATGAATGTTCGTTTACAATGCGCATGTTTTAATTTCATCTGTTAAATATTATCTGCAAATGTACAGTAGGATTTTAGCCATTTTTTTGCCTATTTTACAAATTTATTAATTCGGCGTAATATATTGGTTGTCTCGTTCCCCTACTCCATGTAGTTTTCCTATTTTATACTTAAGATGGACTGTCTGTTCTGGGACCCTTCCCGGATTAGACTTGTTAGTATGAATTCTTTGTCGAAGCGTACGAAAAAGAACCACTTTAGCTACGCATAACTAATAGCCCTAACAACAATAATGGCTGCAAAACATCTTCAGATCTGCAATTAGTAGTTAAAGTGCTGCAACAAACAGATCTATAAATGGAAAGACATTAAGCAGTAAAGTAAAGAGTTTGCTCCATGCATCCAACAGACAAGACAAGAACACGATTTTTGAATGAATTTTTATATTACAGTGCACCTGGGAGGAAACAAGAAGGTGTATCCAGATCTCCTCAATGGGATGGGTTCTTTGTAGTCCTCAGCACTTCAGATCTAAGCTTTCTCTCTCTTGTAGATGTAGAAAACCCAATGTAGAAGGTAGAGCTCAATTGGAGCAACAATGGCAGAAAATGAGACCGAGTGTATAGATCCAGAGTGATCTAGTATGCAACAAAAGGTGAAGAATGATGGGGAAAACCCTCCTATTTATAACAAAATATTGGGTCCTTCTAGATCTTGTTGCATGATTAAAATAATGTTAATCACATCTAGATCCACCTCTATGGAATATTTTATTATTATTTGTTGGAGGGAAAGGGTGTTTGACTTGGGTCAAATCCCTGGATTAGTGAAAAATAAATAAATAAATGATTTATTTATCTTTTTAAGGAAGTGGTTGGGATATAATCAAATAAATAATGATTTATTTGATTAATGGTGGTTGATTTGGTCATATTTAACAATGAATATTATTAAATAATTATTCCTAGAAAATAATAAGATAACTATGGGTTTATCTCATTAATTTCTTTGTTTTTGGGTTAAACATGACTGGGAATAATAATTAAATTATGGTTTAATTAATTATTCCTTTTTGGGGTTTCCTAATTAACATAGTGAAAGCAGTTTTACTTGGGGTAAAACTGGTCTTACATGGTGTACTTGGGTCCATCTAATGATGAAAAGTTAGATGACCAAAAAATGGTGTAACAGATTGCCCCCCAGCGTGCGAGTGTCAGGAGCAAATCGTATGACCGAAGTACGTTGTTAGAAGACAATCACTAGACAACAAAAGGGTATGTCAGAGAGAGAAATATGAGGTAGATAGTGTGCTGAAGGACTAGACCCTGAGGAGACGAGACTCGCAGGTGCAACAAGTCTCTGTTATGAGAGGGTACCTGTGCTGAAGGCGGCGGGGGAGGCATACCTATGCATGCCGTGACAAAGTACAAAAGAATAGTGTGTCCAGTGAACAAGGGACCGAACCATAGAATACAGCTGGCATAATCAAGAGCCAGATAAAAATACAATGAATAGTCTCACATACATGATGTGCCTGGGATAACAGCCAGGACTAGTACAATATCATCTGAGTACATGAGATAAATACAACCCCAAATGCCCCCTGTAAATGGGGAAGGGCTCACAAAATCTGACTGATACATGCAAATCATAGAGGTGCTGCAAGTGGCTAAGGCCAACATCATCAAAATCCGGAGCGGCATCAAAGGCTGCAATGAAGAGGTCATCCGGGCATGTGGGGGGCTACCTGCAGGGCCACCCCCTCATGAGGGCTGAAACATCTCACACACGCCCGGGAATCATCAAGAGCTGCTGCTGGGTCACTGGACTGTCCAGTATACGAATCTCGATCATGCTGAAAGGAGCTGGAGAAGCAATCAAGTCAAAGGGAGGTAAGAAATCCCCCTGCCTGATCCGAGGCACCGAACAAAAATGGAAGCTGGGACCAAGGTACACCGCCCTCTAGACCTTGCTTCTGGAATAAATGTGCTGAGGTCCACAGAAGGAGGTCCGCCTTAGGTGAGGTAATGAGAGATCCTCAACTAAGGCACGAGAGAAGAGCAATAGAGCGACGGACAGACTGACACTAATGATGATGGTGGAAATGGGAAGGATGGAGTGGCGAATGGACGACTTCCCTTGTTAGAGCATAAAGGGCATGAATGACATGGCAGCGACTGACACAATATCGAAAGGGACAGGGGACAGTGGGGCTGAAGGGCATGAGATGTGACACAAGAGAGGAACCAAGCAAAAAAGAATGGAGGGCTATAGTATGGTGTAAAAGGATGCAGGATAGACTCCATGAATGCAATGATGACTCAACTCGGATGCTCTAAGCAAGGGCGACTAGATAGTGCTGCCACACAATAAAGGCCCCAATGGGGGGTCATAGAAGCATGAGTACAAGGTGGGTACTCATGACGAAAATCAACACGAACATGGACAAGTAAGGGGGCGATATGGTGCCCCCAAGTACAAGTGTCGTAAGTGAGGAAATTCGATGTTAAGGAGCGGTGAAGTGATCCTTCGTGGAAAAATGTGTCCGGGTGAAGTATCAAATCACCAAAAACTAAGGAAAACCCATTTGAGAGCTCGGTGAGATCTATCCAGCGGTGCTGACGGTTCATCGAACGGGGCTACGGTGTGGTCGCAGCAGTCGAAAGAAGAAACAGGGGTTCTCTTTTAATGAGGCGGTTTTCCCTCCAAAATCATTCATTTGCTATTGTTGTTGTGGTGAATGTGAAGAGGAGAGAAGGCCCTAAATCTTGCGGCGAACGTAGCGGACAAATCGACCGTTGGATTCGAGATCTGTCAGTTGGAGGCGAGAGGCCTAACCTTGCTCTTGCATTTTGATGGATTACATTTGCAGTTGAGGGCCCAAAACCCCCAGAAACAGCCCCTCCTTCATCTCGATGGCCGGGTCGCACTTTTTTGGGGCAAAAAGTACGACCCAGGACGCAGGTATTAGGGCAACAAGTGCGACCTGGTCCAGAAAATGGCAGAAAACTGCGACCTGGGAGATAAGGGGGGTTTGGTGCTGTTTTATGGCTGGGAGTTGGATTGTGGTGTGTGGTTATGGTGTTCCCGATCTGTACCCTGACAAAAAGAATGTGGTTGTGCAGGTATGGCAGAGTTTCGGGTCAACTGGAGGGAGAGGGATCTGGGAACACTTCGGACAGATATCCAGGCGGATCAGGGCGTTCGTCGTGTATTGGCCAGATATAGGGGCATATGGTGCCCTCTCGGATGTGTGTAGGGGCAAGTGGTGCCCCCCTAGAATGTATGGGGGGGCATATGGTGCCCCCATTTTTTTGGATTTTGTTTGTAACATGCTATGGGCATGTCGGATGGATATATATGGGGGGGCGTATGGTGCCCCCAGTTTGTGGAACATGCTATGGGCACGTCGTAAGTATATGTATGGGGGGCGTATGGTGCCCCCAGTGTTTTGGAACATGCTATGGGCATGTCGTATGTATCAGAGTAGATGGACTCATCAATATATGGTGTGCGACACATATTATGGATATGCATCGTCTTTTGATGGTTGATTTAATGTTATTGTCTTGTATGACTTGTGTGTGATAAATGCTAATCTAGAACATGGTTTGCAATACTATCTACGTAGTGATTTTGGTCTCTGGGTACATGGTTGAAAGTGATGGTTTCAAACGCACGTATTAAGACTTTCACTCGTAAATAGCGTCTAAACAGCACAGGGTTATGCACACGATAAACACCATTTAGTTGCATTACAAGAAGCAGGGAATCCAAACGAACATGCAGATGGCGGATGCGATGCAAGAGGGCATCAGCTAATAGGCCACGCACTGCATCATATTCGGCCTGATTTTTGGTGGCAGAACCAATGCATACCCCATTAGACAGAACGAGGTCATGCAAGGGGGTGAAGATGGCCCACCCTGCCGAGGCAAGATTTCTGGAGTAGCGACTTGCACCGTCGGCGTAACCGATAAAGGGTGTGGACGGGGGGTCCTGCAAAATGGTGTGACAAGACAATAAATGAGGGGATGAAAGGAAATGACGGCAGCGTGAGGGTACAGAAGTCATCGAGCAGTAATGGCAGGGGGAAAGCGCAGGATGATCAAGGCTCACACAAGGTGATGTATGAGAGCTATCAGAAACATGGCGAGGACTCGGGCTGCGGAGGTCAACGAAGACACAAGTGGAGTGATCTCGGGTATCAACGGACACAATGGGGAAGGCTGCAGACGGGCTAGGCTCCGGGTGTCGTGCAGAGGAGGATAGGTAAAGAATGGTGACTGTAGACTCCGTCATCTGAACATCAGGGGGGGGGGATGTGGATCGGAGCGGGGGGATCCTCAGGCTGGCCTGAAGCATACTGCGCGAGAATGGGAGAGGCGGATTGATTTTGTTCAACCTCATACTCGCGGATCACCCCAAGGGAGGCGCGGTAATGTGTCAGGTGAGGACAATAATGGGAGTAGTGGCCATGGACACCGCACAAAGCACAAGGCTTGTTGGTGCGGAGAGTCTTGGCGTTCTTGGGGACGGTCGAAGAAGGAGTGGGAGTTTCAGGGACCGTAGTGTCAGGGAACGCGAAGTTTACCATGGGTCGGATACGAGGTAACTCGGGACAAGCATGGGTGGCATGACCAATGACATCACATAAGGCACAAGGCTTTGGGGGTGGAGAAGGAGCCGGGTTGGCCGTGGTGGTTTGGTCTTTGGTTGCCCCCTTGCGGGCTTTGCCTTTCTTCCCGGGAGCCGACCCAACAGGAGAAGGGTCCTGTGGAGGTGCTGGGGGCACAGTGGCTATGGAGGAAGCGAGGGGGGCCGGTTGAACCGGTGTCAAAGCCATGGAAGGTTTGGGGTGACCAGGGGGGGTGGCGGCTGGGGGGTCAAGGTACCAAACCGGAATACCCAAGGTCAAGTTAGGGAGAGAAAGGGTGGCCATGACGGGGACGGAATATACTCCGGGAGGGGGAGTCAAGAAGGGGATCTGTCCAGCAGGGTAATGACCAGGAGGTACGGCGCCAAGATGGTTAAGGCCAGGGGGGACCGAGCCTGGAGGATAAAGAGGTTCGGGGGCACCATCTGTAGGGGGAGGGCCAGAAAGAGGAGGTCCGACTGGCTGAGATGGATGGCTAGGAGCGGGTTGCGGAGGGCGGGGAGGAGGGTGCGGGCTAGCCGAGGCAGGCCGTTTATGGGCAGCCTGAGACGATTGCATCATGCAAACATTCGACAAGCTGGGATCAGTAACAGGAGGGGGAGGAAGGTGAGGAAAAGTTCCAAGCAGGGTGGAATCTTTATAGACGCCGGGGGAGACACTGGTCAAGGAATCGACAGTTTGCTTGTTGGCTACAGAAGAGATGGTCGTCTCGGAGGAGGACTGAGACGATGACTCATGATACGATAGCTGGTCAATGGTGACTATCTTCCCGTTATGTGGAAAAGACATCTTACGGAAGACCGCGGATGGGACAGCAGACATGGCATAGGTGTAGCTTCGCCCCAATAGGATGTTGTAGTCTAGGGGGGCGTCAATGACTTCGACATCAACGCAAACAGTCTTACCGGCGAGGGTGATGGGACAGTTACGAAACAGGCCAATAGGCTGGGAGGCATGACCATCCCACGCTCGAAGGGTGATCGTGGAAGGGGCCAACTCAGGGGATCCGAGTTGCTTCCAAACCGAAGCGGACATCACACATGTGGATGCCCCCTCATCAATTATACACCGGGATACAGTGGCGTTCCGGATTTTGACTGGGATTTGGAAAGCAACGGAAGGAGGAAGAGGAGGGTGGTCCGATTGAGTGGCGTCGAAAACAATCATTTGGTCATCAGCAGGATCAACAGCGCCCACGGCGGATAGTAGAGCCTTCCGTTGGGAAGGGCACGACTGGAGGAGTTCCAGTGTGGAAATGGCAGCAGGGGATTGTGCCAAATCATCTACTATACTGTACGATTGGGCGGCTCGACCAGAAGCAGCATTTCGGCGTAATGGACCCTTTGGAATCTTTGGGTGAACCTCAACTTTGGGTTGAGGGATGTGTAAGGGGCCACTGGGTGTCGAAAGAGGCTCTGTAGAACCTGAAGATGGAGGCTCGGCAGCAGACTGAGCAGGAGGCTTGGGGTACTGGCGAGACCGAGTTTGAAGGTGAAGGTCGACGGAAGGGGAAGGATCGGAGCGCATCATAAGGATCTGGTAATCAGAGGAACCAGAAATGGACGAGGGGGTGGCTACATGGCTGTCGGGGGGTTGGGTAGCCACGAATCCCTGTTGAGGGAAGGGGTCAGTGAACACAGCTGGCTGGGTAGTGGCCACATTAGGAGGAGCATGAGGGGAGGCGTGTTGTCCGCGCAATGTGGCTTGAGACTCCCACATCTGTCGCATCTGGGGTAAGAGAGGACAATCGTGAGTGTAGTGACCGTAATCACTGCAACACGAACAGGGCTTGTTTGTGCGAAGCGGCCTGTCCGGCCTGGGCAGGATGCCCTGAGGCTGGTTGCTAGTGTTAGGGTCCATACCAGAATTGGGTCCTCGGTTACCGGGGGCAGATGGGTTCTGGTTGCCTCTCCGCCTTTTTTGAGAAGAAGGGGGAATAAACGCACCCTGCTGTGCAAATACTTGCCCTGGAGGGGGTTGTAAGGGCTGTTGCAGGTGGTGAGGAGGCAAGGGAGGCGGAAGCGCATATGCTGGAGGAGTTGGCGCACCAGGCTGCGGATAAAAGTAAGGGTTGGGTTGGGCAGCATTGAGGTAAGCAGGAGGTTGGGCAAAAGGAGGAGGCATGCCGTATCCTGGATACATGTTGCTGGGAGGGGGCAGAGTGCTAGAGGTGCTGGCCCCTCCCTGAGGGAGGCCATGGCTCATAGGAGGGTGAGCAGAGGGGTGGGAAAGAGATCCAACAATACCGTCGGCGGAATGAGATGCCCCCGGGGCGTTAGCGCCACCGGGCCTGGGGATGTCAGGGAGAACGGTATAAACATAACCAGATTGAGCGTAGATCAGGGCATATTTTAAAGCTATTTGGAGGGCGGCTTCTTCAGATTGAGGAAAGTGAGAGGCGACATCTTTGCCGATGGGAGATGGGAGGGTGCGAAGGAACCAGTCCATGTAAACCCGATCTTCAAAGGGAGGGGCTCGACATAAGCTCCGTCTTCGTCGCCATTCCTGAACATGGGCAGAAAGGCGTGTGGAAGAGGATTGCTTAAATGAAGTCAAGAGCTCCGTACCAGTGTCGTATCAGAGAGGGAGCTGGAAGTACGACAAGAAGGCTTGGGCAAGAGTCTCGAACGTGGTATGGGAGGAAGTGGCCTGCTCGACATACCATTTAGAAGCTTCGCCGGTAAGCGTGCGTTGGAACAAACGAAGACGGATGGAGTCATCGGTAATGGAGTTGGAGGAACACCACATGTGGAAAGACCGGACGTGATTGGCTGGGTCTTCGCCATTAAGGCCCTCAAACTTAGGGATATCAGAGGGTAGCTTGGTGGGCATAGCGGGCCAGGTAGTATTATGGTGAATGGGGTCATTAACCAACTGATGGAAATCGGGGAGGCTGAGGCCTGCAATGTACGGCAGCACAGGGGTGGCCGGAGTAGTGGTTGTGACGGTTCCGCTAGAAGTAGGGCCGGCATTGGGGCCGGGAGAACCGCTAGCGTTAGGCCCCGGTCCAGACATGGTGAAGGTAAAAGGGGGAGAACCGGAAGGAGAAGGGGGACCCGATGAATCAGGAGAGGAGTCGGAGTGCGGACTCGAAGGTGGATTGGCTCGACGACGGCGGTGCGGAGCAGGTCGATCAACCGGAAACTGAGGATGAAGGCCAAGAAGTCTCCGGGAAAGGCGCCTTGGGGGCGCAATGATGACAAGAAGAAGGAAACCGACAAGGGCAGAAAGGGACAGAATCAAGAAGGTCAAGGGCAGATAAGGTGCAGTGACAATTGATTTTAGAGTCTTTGCCAGGCGGTGTAAACCAGGCGCTTCTTCACTTAGGGTCAGTGTGTGGTGTGCGTTAATTTTAATTTTTAAACCCTTTCCGTTGTTGAGAGCAAAAAAGTGTGCAACGTAGCCGAAAATAAACCTACAGAGAACAGAATAAAAATGCTGAAATAACAGAAAAATAACAGCTACATATGCATCTATCAAACCCAAGAAAGTGGGTCTCTCAAAACTATGCTGAAAAGAAAGGGAAAAACTATGGAAACACACACAAAGGAAGCTCAACAGATCTGGGGTCAAAGGGGATAGAGATCCGGAGGATAAAGCTGCAGATAAGGGGTGCAGATCACAGCCAAGAGACAGAGGCAAGGTGGCTGGAAAAAGGGAAATCAGCAAAAAGCCGGGGGGGGGGGGCAAGGCAGAGGCCTTTAGAGGAGGTCCAAACAAAACGACAAGAGGTGATTTGAAAGGAAAAGAGGCTGATTTCAATGGATCTGGAAGTGAGGTCACAGATCTGGAAAAAGAGGGGGCTGAAGCTCTGAAACCGACGGCTGAAACAGCTGAAACTCTTCCACAAAAAGTGGAGGGTACTAAATCCCTAAGGGGCTGGGTTCCCACTTAGATGAGTAAAAATAGATCAGATCTTGGTCAAGGCGGGCTGAGACAGAGGCTGGAAAACCCTGGCAGAAGCTGCAGCAGAACCCAGAAAAATTGCAGAAAAAATGCTGGAAAAAAGGCAGGTCGCAGGTTCTGACCTGATCTGAGTTGAGGTCGCAGGAAACAGGCTGAAAAGTGCGTCCAGGTCGCAGGTTTTGGGCCAAAAGGTGCGACCTCCCCGTTCCGGTGGTTTCGGCGGCAGATTTTCTGAAAAGTTGCCGTCTCAGTTGCGGCTGGTGTCGCTTACCTGCGCAATAGGGCCAGAAACACACGGAAGTTAGAAATTTTAGGTTTTTAGGGTTTTATGTGAGAAAAATGACATGAAAAGAGAAAACTAAGCAGCTAAAAAAGAAGCCCTAGGGCCTGAAGTAGCTGGATATGCAGGAATATGAAAAACGACAGCGGTCGTAATTTAAAACCCGTGTGGAGTCGCCATTTGTTAGTATGAATTCTTCGTCGAAGTGTACGAAAAAGAACCACTTTAGCCACGCATAACTAATAGCCCTAACAACAATAATGGCTGCAAAACATCTTCAGATCTGCAATTAGTAGTTAAAGCGCTGCAACAAATAGATCTATAAATAGAAAGACATTAAGCAGTAAAGTAAAGAGTTTGCTCCATGCATCCAACAGACAAGACAAGAACACGATTTTTTGAATGAATTTTTATATTACAGGGCACCTGGGAGGAAACAAGAAGGTGTATCCAGATCTCCTCAATGGGATGGGTTCTTCGTAGTCCTCAGCACTTCAGATCTAAGCTTTCTCTCTCTTGTAGATGTAGAAAACCCAATGTAGAAGGTAGAGCTCAATGGGAGCAACAATGGCAAAAAATGAGACCGAGTGTATAGATCCAGAGTGATCTAGTATGCAACAAAAGGTGAAGAATGAAGGGGAAAAGCCTCCTATTTATAACAAAATATTGGGTCATTCTAGATCTTGGTGCATGATTAAAATAATGTTAACCAAATCTAGATCCACCTCTATGGAATATTTTATTATTTTTTGTTGGAGGGAAAGGGTGTTTGACTTGGGTCAAATCCCTTGATTAGTGAAAAATAAATAAATAAATGATTTATTTATCTTTTTAAGGAAGTGGTTGGGATATAATCAAATAAATAATGATTTATTTGATTAATGGTGGTTGATTTAGTCATATTTAACAAGGAATATTATTAAATAATTATTCCTAGAAAATAATAAGATAACTATGGGTTTATCTCATTAATTTCTTTGTTTTTGGGTTAAACATGACTGGGAATAATAATTAAATTATGGTTTAATTAATTATTCCTTTTGGGGTTTCCTAATTAATCATAGTGAAAGCAGTTTTACTTGGGGTAAAACTGGTCTTACATGTTGTACTTGGGTCCATCTAATGATGAAAAGTTAGATGACCAAAAAATGGTGTAACAAGACTAATTTACTAACCGTCTATTACCAGTCCACTATGACACTAATTTTCCTAAAACCTCTTTCTCTTTGTTCGGAAATTCTAATAGAATTTAGTTACTTATATACTTTACAATGTACACCTAAACCTATGTTCCCATAGACTTCATGTATGCTTGATATAATAAGGAAATTAAGCAGCACAAACCCTTAAAATAAATGCGCAGTCGTAGATTTAATGAAAATTAACAATTACATTCCCCGTTGAAATAAATAATCAGAGTCTTAATAAATCAACGATGTAGTCTTACTGAAATAACTAGTTGCAGTTTACTGAAAATGAACAGAGTTGTGTTTCTGTTTATATTTTCAAATAATTTTCTTTTGTAAGAAATGTTCACCTTCATATATATTTAGTGCTTCTATGCACAATATAAGGTTATGCATCAATAGTGCATTTCTATAATCACACAGTTTTTTTTTAACTAAATGTAGAACTACTTGCACATATTATTGTAATTCGTATAATGAAATAAGCTACTCTGGGTATAACTTCTATACCCTTACCCTGAAATAAAAGGTTATTTTTTTATTTTAATTCAAAAATCATAAGTAGGACTCTTTCGATAATAACTTGTTGAAAATAAAGAATATTCTTATATTTTAATTCAAGAATCACCCCCATAAATATATCAATAAACTGTTATAGATCACAAATACTTATCTCAATAATTTATAGACTAGTCTGGTCCACCCAACCATAGAGAAGGGATATTATGTCCTCTTCTCACCCCCAAGCTCCTCCATCGAGCAGTATATTGTAGTTTGGGGTAACATCAAAGGTGGCATAAAGACTATTGTACAACCCAAACCTCAGATTCTGCATTAGAGTTCCATTGGCACCTGAAAAACTCTGGAATCTATAAGGTAGCATCCTACCTTCTCCAAATCTTCTTTTCCAGAAAGAACACATAACACCTTTCTCTCAATGATATTTTCCTTTTATATCATGAGGAAACATAACTATTTTTTAATTGTTATAACTGCCCAACTTTTTCTCTGGGCATTTATTTTGTTTATATTAGCCCATTTCATTTATATATGTTTACAGCAGCAGCTACACTCATATAGACAGCATTGTCACTGCTCTTCAGCATTCTATACAGTTGCAGCAACTACTCATTGGAGGCTTGTTTTATTTGCTTGAGTGGCTTGTCCCTCTATTATTTTTGTATATGGTTGCTGATATTCTAATAAAATGATGGCTGTATATTGATCCCTCTTAAGTCATGATCAGATTTGTTGTGCTTTATATTTTTATGAGATATATTGCTGCTATTTCCCTTTTGGAATATTACAGTGGTATCAAAGCATAATCTTGGCTCAGCCTATGCATTCAAGACATTATGCGATTAGAAGGAGAAGCTTCTTCTCACAGAAAAGATAAGTTGTATAGAAGAAACAAAGGCAAGACTCCATTATTTGGAGAAACGAAGGAAGAGAGGATCTCCCAGCTTTTTTTCCAAACTATGAAGAATATCAAGAAATATCTCAAGGAGATGAAAGGGGAGAAGTGTAGAAGATTTCGAAGAGGTTTTGAAGGTGAAGCAAGCCCTATATATTCACATGATGGGTGTGAGAATTTAGCCACACATGTAGATCCACAATGAATTTTATTGCCTACATTCACTGCAAGAAGGATGGAGGAAGAAGATGCACCAAGGGATGAGACCTTGAGTGACTATCTTCAGGAGCATGAGTCTCAATCATGGTGATTCAAAAAGAACTTGGACTTCCAAGGGTTTTTCCAACTCAAGGAAGACAAAATATCCAGAAACCATAATAGAAGCAAGATAGGTAGAATCTTTATATCTAACTTTGATGGATCAGCAAAGTGCACAGCCAAAGATTGGGTGGAGGAGCTAGATTCCTATTTCCAGCTACACCAAGTTTCAGAAAAGGAGGCCATTAGAGTAGCAGCGCTGCACCTCCAAGGTATGGCCCATGATTGGTGGTTTTGCAGTTCTGCTTCATTTAATCATGCAAATGTAAACACTTATGCTGGGTTCACTAAGAAATTAGTGATAATATTTGATATTAAACATTGTAAAACATCATTTATTGAACCCAAAAACTCAAAACCTTTGCATGAGTTGGAGAGATCTATTCTGCCAACTCCAATCCTTATTTTTGTTGAAGGGGATAAAAACATGCATGATGCCTTTCCAAGGGCAAGATCCCAACTCCTTGAATAGCTCACTTCTATAGATGAAGACATGGAGGTTCCTCCTTCAAGGAAAGACCAAGATCTAGGGTCTCTCATTGATAATGAGGCATTTTCAAATATTGATGAAGGGGAAGAGAAAAGAAGAGCTAATAGCACTATACCATTAGGAGGAGATCCATCACCACATGAAGATGGAAAGGGATCCATTGCTTCCATTAGAGGAGCCCTTGTATATTTGAAAGGAGTTCCAAATGATCTAACATGTGGGAGCCAAAACACAATTCTGGAGTAGCATGTATCAGTTCTTGTGGATTGTGAATATTGTGAGATGGAAGGAGAATAGAAGAAGGATCAGCATCAAGGGATGATGAGAATTCACCCTTATCTATTTCAGGAGGGTTATGTAGAAAACAAGGAGACTGTATTGCATAGTGAAGAGAGGGACAAATCAGTCCACTCAGATATACAGTCCACTTCAGATTTTGATGTCTCACTACATGGAGGCATTCCACCTGGGAGGCCACCAGATCTGGAGTTGGTGAGAGACATCTTGCCATTTGGTTCACCACTCTTAGATTCAAGAGGGGTGAAGACCTTGGAGGATTCTATTATAGCACAGAGAGTCTGGGGTAGACTCAAGGAGGAGGGAGACATTCTCCCATTTTCAGCATCACACGCTCTCACTACATATTCTGCACTGATAGAAGTTGTTGCAGTGATGGAGGATGGCACCTTCATGGTGCAAGGGAGTTGCTCCATGGATTTGGAGAAACAAAGGGTACTTCCTTTGAGGAAGGAATCCTCCATACATTGGAGTAGATGGAGGCCACTCATGCTTACATTGGCCAAGATCAGGAGGTTCTTTTTGGATGGTAGCTTCTCATGGGAGGCCAACTTCCAAAATTCACCACTTATATTTGAGCATGAGCAACTGCATGATGGGCATGGAAGAATTTTTTAGGATGAATTTGGCATGAGGGTTGTCAAAGTAAAGGACAACAACATGTGGGGAGCCTCACATTTCAGATCTTCAGCTTTGTCTCTTAGGAGGATTGATCCATATTGGAGGTCTCAACTCTTAGTAGAATACTCCAAGGATCTTGATGCTTGCATGATTCTTGATGACCCGGAGGGAGATGATAGATACATGGTGGTTGATGAGGTCATATATTCTTATGGCAGAGTCTTCTTGACTAGATTTTATGAGCTCAAGAGGAAGCTACTACATGCAGCACATGTGGACTTTCTTTCCATGCACTTTAATGCATTTCATTCTTTGATGGAGGAGTTCACTTGGGAGGGAATTCAGCAGGATGTACATCAGCATGAGGAGAGATGCATAGCCTGGATGGTGATGGAGAGGTTGTCACAACCAATTCCCTACTCATTGAGAGTGAGTGAGAATTTCCAGTTGAGCCATTTCAGCTCAAGGAACAAAGTACATGTTGGAGAAGGTACAATTTTGCATTATGATTTTTACTTCTTTACTTTATATGAGAAGCATGTTGTACCAAGGAGGATTACCCCTTATTTCACATTATATTATGATGTACTTAAGGAAAATTTCAGCATTGAGGTTGGCTATTATATTGGTGGGTTGTGGGGGAAGCCACATGATTTTTTCTGTGCACCATTGGCACCACATTTTAGTTTCATGATCCTATCTTGTAGGATGACTGTGGCAGAAAAAAGTGGTTGGAAAGAAACTTGCTATTATTTTTTTTGAGGCAGGAAAAGGATGCACTACGTTGGTTCCATATGTGGAACTATGATCCACCTCCTGGTTTTCATATGGCAACTTGTTTTCATTGGTTTTTGCTTCCATATGTTGGAGATGTTCTTATGTTCATGGGAAGCTTCGTTGGGAGAGTGGTACATGAGTTGAGGGTGCCCATTGGGAGCATTATTCTCCCTACTATACATGTTGCATGTTTCAGGAGAAACAATGGGCAAACCATGATTTCCATACTACATCTATTTTCTTCATGTGGGAGGAGCCATTTAGAGAACTCGAATTCTTGGAGGAGGCACTTCATGGCTGATTTGTTTGGAGGGGTAACTTGGGCCATTCTTGGAGGCCATGAAATTTCAGTCCAAGATCAGAAATAGCCCCATACTTACCATAAATGGAGAGAGAAATAACTTGGATGGGAAAATCTAATCTCTCCATGCAACCCCAACACATTGCATAAACCAAGGGTTGAGGATTTATTTGATGAGCTGCCTAGAATGGCTCATTTCATTTGGATGATAGCATGGGTATGGGAGAATCTCATTGGGGATGAGATTCCCTATGTTTATCATCACTCCTACCTTGAGGAGGCCATTGGAAAACAAGAAGGTTTCCACTTACACCTTCCACTTTATCATGATGTACACCATTTGGTTTTGCATACTTGGGAGGAACCATTGGAGGGCAGATTTATTGCAAATTATGTTGAGATGTGGTGGGAACTATTGATGAGGAGGCCACAAGAAGAGGAAGGGAGGAATTTTTCTCCACCTTTATAGTTTCTTGAGGATAAGCAACATTTTGGAGGGGAAGACTGTAATATTCCAAAAATTTAGCCTTCATCTAAATGGAATATTATAGTTGATTTCATCACTAGGTAGGTAAATAAATGGGTAGGGAGGCCCATAAACTTATTTAGGAGAAATACTAACACTCATAATGTGAAAGGAGGAAGAATAAGAAGCTATATTAAGCACCCTTGGGTGTGAACATGGATTGGATCAAGTTGATTTAGTCAACTTTGACCAAATCAACAGTGCTATCATGGAGGAGTGGCCTTTATGATGACACAGCGCAGTTTTGGTGGAGGAAAACTCGCATGAGCTTGGTGGCAAGTATGGATGGGACCCAATGTGAGGAGGTTCACTTGCTATATATGGAGAGGATGGAAGCCTTTGTTATGGATGTTTTAGATTATCATTTTGATATTGATCTGTTTAGACTTTACATCTTCTTGTTGTTTAGCAGGGTTGTTGTGTTGTTTAGCACAAGGGTGTTCCTGATCGGGAATCCCTACCTCATCCTCAGGGAAGGAGAGGTTCTTTGGGCTGCATTTCCTCATTCCGGCATTCTGGCCAAGCTACCTCCTTTAGCTACAACACAGTTTCTATTTAGAGTTGGGTTGTGTTGCAGGGTGCAGCAAAGGAGGATCACATTGAGCCATTTATAAGCTTGTTTTTCATTGGAGAGATAGTATTTCCATTGGAGGATTAGAAAGGATGGATCCTGGGCATATTTCCACATCTTTTGCATCATGCCAACCATCTACCATCCCTCACAGTGCAGTCACAATTCTGAACTGCGTTATTTTTGGAGGCAGTTGCTAGGAGGGTTCATTGTGCTCATCAGGAGGGTCTATTTCAGAGTAGAGGGATCAACCTTCTATTTAGAAATACCATTGGAGGAGGACATCACCATTTTAGATTTTTCATAGCCTCATTGTATTCAGATCTAGTTTTAAGTGACAAATAACCCCAGGGTTATTTGTCACGTTGTATATTTCTCAATATTTCTAGCAATCTTTTCCGGGTTGGCTAGAAATCATGTATTAGAGCCCACAACTTCTTCTCTGGGCATTTATTTTGTTTATATCAGCCCATTTCATTTATATATGTTTACAGTAGTAGCTATACTGATATAGACAGCGCTGTCATTGCTATTCGGCATTCTATACAGTTGCAACAACTCATGTGCTGATTGTTCTACTCATTGGAGGCTTGTTTTATTTGCTTGAGTGGCTTGTCCCTCATGTTATTTTTTTATATGGTTGTTGATATTCTAATAAAATGATGGCCATTTATTGATCCCTCTTATGTCATGATCATATTTTTTGTGCTTTACATTTTTATGTGCTATATTGCTGATATTTCCCTTTCTGGATATTACACTCACAAAACCCAAAAAAACCCAAAAAAATCTTGGGCAGATTCCAACTGATATGGAAAAACCCCAAATAGTGTGAAACTCCCAGCTACACAGTTTTGCACCCAATTAAAGAGAAACCATTGAATAGGGCGCAAATACATTGAAGAGGGCACAAATACGTTGAACAGGGCACAAATATGTTGCTGATGGCGCAAATAACCAACAAGCTTAGAAAACCATCCAAATGATCAGAACTTCTTCCAAATATTCTCCACTCAGCCATTCACCTCTAGCAATCCAGTAAGAGGCATTTTCCATCAAAATTGCCTCCTTTAGTTATATGTGTTCAAGTTTGCAATTGAAGTTGTAATTTGGTCTTTTTGAAGTAAAACCCTAGTTTTTCTCCCTTTCACCCATAATTCCTAAAACTCCACTTCTCTTACCCTCCATACCATCCCTACAATTTTAAAATTAATTCCCTAAGCCATGTTATCATAAAACCTATCCCTAAGTTAATAATCCCTAAAACCCTAAGCCCTAGGTGCTATTTTAGACCTAGGCTCCTAAATCCCAATTCCCATAACTATTTCTCCTATTCCCTTCCATATTCCTCATATCCATAAACATTACTTCCTATCACCTCCCCATATCACATATCCCTATCAAATATTTCCATTATTTTTCCTTTCCCATCTCCCTTTCCCATTTCCCTTCCCTAATCACTAGGATTTTAAACAAAAACACCATGGCCATAGAAGAGGAAAACACAGCATTCACTAATGCAGAGGAAACACATATAAGGAGGTCACATAGAGGAGGAAGAGTGCTCATACTTGAGCCTACTAACACCAAATAACTCTTAGCTTCTCCATTGACTGTCACATGCTTTAAACATGTTGGTTGCTATGATTTTTGTGATAAATTTAAGAGGGTTAAACACCACCCCATGCTAACTAGACTGTTCATATCAAGACATCATGACAATCAAGTTAAATTAGATGGCGTCACTTTCACCTTATCTACTGCTGTCATTTTAGATGCTACAGGGATCCCTAATGTTGGGGAGAAATGGTTCAAGAAAGACAGATTAAAGAAACAAGATTATGACTTCTTCCTCAAACCAAGACATCAAAATCAAACAAAGAGATTCTTCCCTTTTTCACACCTCTTGGACAGATATGCACCTATGATGAATATTATAATGAAATATTACTCGTGTGAAGGTATATTTTCAAGGCTCTATTCCTATCACATCCAGCTCTTGATGCACTTCACTAGGTTAAGGATGCTTAACATTGATCAGGAACTCAAGTCCAAGCCATGGAAAAAGCTCAAAATTGAAAGTGTTCCAAATCACTTGCAACCTGAATGACCGGATATTTTTCGTCATTATGATCCTAACACCATGAATGAAACTCAAATCTGATGTCAAATTTGAAAGATATTCAAGTTTTAATTTTTCCCAGTAACCTTCAAAACAACACTTTGGAAAGAAAAATTGGCATCTTCAGAAAAATTGTGAAATGGCAAAATTTCATTTTTTATAAAAAAAAAATGGAGGGCCTATCAGTGGGTGCCACGTGGCCCTAAGCATAATGGTTCAATGTGTAAAAAAAATTTGAAGTTTAAAAAAAAAAATTGGGTCATTCGAGCCGACCCAACCTGACCTGACCCAGTTGGGCACGAATCAACCGCGGGTGGTGTCGACCTGTGAACCTGGTCAGTTGTGAACGGACAGGTCGGAGCTGAAAAAGGGCAGTTAGCAGTGAACGATGTTGGAGCTTAATGTGGGTCAGTTTTGAACGAGAGCAGGCGGTTAGCAATGAACGCGGTTGAAGCTGAACGTGATGGGTCACGAAGAAACGACGGATAAACACTAACTCTGACAGTTAACCTCCGAAACCTCCGCATATGAACGCGCCATAACACTACCAGTTAAATTAAATGTTCCACCAATTTGAATGTGCGGTTCTTTTAGATCAAGCAGTCCGCCTTTTTAGTGGAGTTATTTGCAGTCCTTCCAGTTTTGGCGGAGTTTCCTTAGCCCAACTTGGACAAAAATTTAGTTGGACATAACTTTCACTAGAAATAACATTTTTGGACGAAATTTTTTTTTATTTCAGGTATTAAAAGCATTTTGAATCCATTTTAATAGGTTTTAGAGCCATTGGAGTTGATAATTAGTCCCTTTTTCTTCAAGGAAGCAATGAGAGCCATGAGGGCTAAGAGGGAGTTGGAGCTGTGTTGAGTTATGGTTAACCATTTGAGGTGAAAAAAGGTCATTTTTGACTATTTTCAGCATTCCAGGGCCATTGGGATAGGTTCTAGAGGTATTAGAGATGTTCTACAACCATTTTAGCTTCAGGGAAGCTTTTTGAGCCATCAGGGCCATTGGGGAAATGGAGCTATATTGACTTGTACCTCTTTTTTTGAGGTGATCCAAAAACCATTTTCAGCTAATTTCCACCTTTTGAACCTAATGGAAGAGGTTTCAGACCTTTTTGAAGACTTATACAGCCCAAAAAGCTACAGAGGATTTCAAAGAGCCGTCAGGGCCTTATTGAAGAAATCATTATTTATGGTAATTCTTCACTATTTAGTGAATTTGGAAAGGCATTCTTAGATTTTTAATGTCTTTTGAATCAGTATTTGCATTCATATTTTTCTATTGAGACACTTTTAAACTTGTATTAGCATTTAAAATAATTTTAATTTTAATACAAGAGGACAATCTCATTCTGGGAGGCTTGATCTAGCAGACGTAGCCCAGGAGGGGTGAACTGCTCACCAAACATCTGTGTCATGTTATGATGAAGTTATATTGCTGTACATTTTTTATTTAATATGTTAAAAAACAAGTACAAGTATTTTCATTTTCATATCATGAGTGTTAACTTCTACAAGTTCGAAAGACAGGGTCTGTAAATGGCCAGGTAGCCTCTAGATCTCATCCTTTTATCAAAGGTGACATATCCAGTAAATGCCCCTACAATAAATCTCTGGAATAGATCTAAGAGGTTTCATTTTCAGATGAGTTAATTTAACTTGCCTTCACACATAAACTCTTATACAGTTACCAAAAACACTTTGTTTTATGCAACAAGTCATGGGATATTTTGCACACATTTAATTAATGGAAATGGATACCTTGCACACATTTTCAAGTACTTCCATTTTCAGATCAGATGGTATTAGAGCTTTGGTTAAGCTTGGTTGTGCTCATATTGAGCATTTTTTTTTGTGCAAGAGGTATTAAAACAGTGTAAAAGATTGACTGTTTTATTGGTTCCAAAATGGTTGATTGTATGAGTTTTCTTGAGTTGAAAAGATAGTTGTTCATAGCTAAGTCTTGGAAAGGAAAAAAGAGTTGTAGGCTATTTCCTTATCCCAAAGTACCTCAAGTTTATATTTGGAAAACAAACCCACTTGATTAGTGTTTTCTACAAATCTAATGGAGTTTGTGTTTTATGGCTGCTTGAATAAGAAGGGGTCTTTACTGACATTTGGTTAAAAGCTTGTCATTTGTTGGAAAGCTTTGAGAACTTTTCTTCAGAAGTTCCTTTTGTTAATTTGACCTTTTACATAATGTCAAATTCTTCTAAAAGAGAATTTTCCTCGTTCACGAGATTCTCCAATGGTGACATGAAGAATGAGTTCATTAAGGTGAAGGACATGGTGCAGATTCTCATTGAGGATCAAAGAGAAAGTGTTAAGCTTCATGCACAATTGTTGGCTATGAAGGAAGAGAAGGAAGCAATTCTTCGAAGGTTGCATGACATGGAGAAACAACTCCTTCAAGCTGAAGAATCTTTGTCCAAGAACAAGTGTGAGGAAGAGGTAAACCATTCCAACTTGTCTTCAATTTCCTCAATTGAAAAGTGTGTTGTTTCTTTTGAAAAACATAAAATGGGAATCGAGTCCAAAATAATGTTTAAGATGGGCTATCATGAAGGCAAAGGTTTTGGAAAGCATGCACAAGGCATGGTTGACCCTATTTCAGTTGTGGAGCAACCCAAGAATGTTGGTCTTGCTTATGTGCAGTTTAATGGAGAAGACTCCAAATCCTTGAATGCATGTGATGCAAATTTAAAGAGAATCTTTATTCCAAGTTCTAAAATGCACATATGTCAAAATTGTTCCAAGGATTATTGTCATTGTTTTAAGCCATCATTGTGGAAATTATAGGGTAAACATGTCGCTTATGGCGAGCCTTCAAGTTCAAATAGTTTTCAAGACAAGAATTGTGATGAAATTCTGAAAAGGAAAGTTGTCTCCTCTTCTAGATCATCGTCTTTCGAAGACAAAAAGGATGGACATTCCATGCAGAAAAAGAGGTATAATGATTCACATGATCAAAATTATTATGTTTCAGCAAATAATGATAATTTTGCTTGTTCAAATGAAAGAAAGTTTTGTTGCACATTTTGTGGTGGATTTAACTATGTTGCTTCAAGATGCTGGTTGAAAAAGAAAGCACATAGGAAGCAGAAGAGGCAAAGAAAACTTTCTCAGAAAGTGTTTCAAAGTTGCACATTTTGTCAAAGGAAGGAACATGATGTCTCTCATTGTTGGACATTGCATACAACTCATCGTCCAAAGCACATGCAGCTATAGGACAACAAGATTGGCGCAAGTGGATCTATGGAGTCCATTATCGATGTGGAAATGGAAGATTCACATGAAGGTGTATTACAACCGAAAAAGATGCCATGGAGTTGGCTTGGTAGGAAGTGGATTAACTTCTTATTGCAGTAAGTCATCTTCATTTTGTACATGCAAATCTCAGATTTGTAAGCATGTATTTCAGTTGAAAAGTTGATGCAAGATTGCATGTAAAAGTTGTTTCAGTTGAAGGAATTTCTTTGTTGTTGCAAATTTTCGCCATGGAGGTGTAAAAGATGAGTATGATACTCACTTATGTTGCAGCAATATCTTTTAGTTTCAGCTCTTAGACACCTACATGTTTTTGGGATGATGTACTTGTTGGTATTTGAAAAGAAGAGTTGAAGTTACACATGTACATAGAGGTTGTATGTGTAATTAGCGAACTGTATATAGTTCATTGTACATGATACATATACATGTGTTTTTCAAGATGTATCTTGTTGTTTGTCGACTTATGTTGATTGTGTCACACATGTTCATTGACTTTTGTCGATTGTGTCACACATGTTTGTTGACTTGTGTCGATTATGTCACACATGTTTATCAACTTGTGTCAATTGTGTTACACATGTTTATCAACTTGTGTCGATTGTGTTACACATGATTGTCGACTTGTGTCGGTTGTGTGCACAATTGTTACAGATTTTGAGTGTCAATTGGTGCAGAGAATGAAGTGTCAGTGCAAAGCAGTGCAATATTCCATGAGATGGAAAGGCATGCAAGAAAAGAGGGCACAAATTTCAGTAAGGGTCATTTCTGGTTTCAGAATGGTAGATTTTTATGGCAAGAAAACTTGGTCGGGATTTGGCACAAGTATATGGCTCATTCACCAAAATTCGCCATGTGAACAGTTGGCAATTCAGGAAAATGTTTTGGAGGTTAAATAGAAGAGGGTGTTGTTATTCTCTCATTTTCTATACTAAAGTTCATTTTCATCATTTCATTGAGCTTTTGGGGTCCAAAAGCTTCTCATTTGGGAGGTGTGATCAGGAGCTCAAGTCCAAGCCATGGAAAAAGCTCAAAATTAAAAGTGTTCCAAATCACTTGCAACCTGAACAAACAGATAGTGTTCGTCATTACGATCCAAATGCCATGAACGACACTCAAATCCAAAGTTGGATGTGGAATATATTCAAGTTTTCATTTTTCCCATTAACCTTCAAAACAACACTTTGGAAAGAAAAATAGGCATCTTCAAAAAAATTGTGAAATGGAAAAATTTAATTTTTTATTAAAAAAAAAGTGGAGGGCCTATCAGTGGGTGCCATGTGGCCTTCTCGAAGGCTGCCACATGGCTCCAAGCCTAATGGTTAAATGTGTAAAAAAAAATGAAGGTTTAAAAAAAAATTGGATCATTCGGGCCGACCCGACACGACTCGACCCGATTGGGCACGGGTCACCCGTGGGTGGTGTCGACCCGTGAACCTGGTCAATTGTGAATGGATGGGTCGGAGCTGAACAAGGGTGGTTAGCAGTGAATGCGGTTGGAGCTGAATGTGGGTTAGTTCTGAACAAGAGCGGGCGGTTAGCAATGAACGCGGTCGGAGTTGAACATGATGGGTCACGAAGAAACGACGGATAAACACTAACCCCGACAGTTAACCTCCGAAACCTTTGCATGTGAACGCGCCATAACACTTCCAGTTAAATTAAATTTTCTGCCAATTTGAACGCGCGGTTTCACCAGATCAGACAGTCCACCTTTTTAGTGGAGTTATCTGCAGTTCTTCCAGTTTTGGCGGAGTTTCCTTAGGCCAACCTACACAAAACTTTAGTTGGACATAACTTTCACTAGACATAACCTTTTTGGATGAATTTTTTTTTTTATTTCAGGTATTCAGAGCATTTTGAATCCATTGGAATAGGCTTTAGAGCCATTAGAGTTGATATTAAGTCTCTTTTTCTTCAGGGAAGCAATGAGAGCCATGAGGGCCAAGAGGGAGTTGGAGCCGTGTTGAGCTATGGTTAACCATTTGAGGTGAACCAAAAGTAATTTTCAACTATTTTCAACATTCCAAAGCCATTGGGATAGGCTCCAGAGGTATTATATGTGTTCTACGGACATTTTAGCTTCAGGGAAGCTTTTTGAGCCATTAGGGCCATTGGGGAAATGAAGCTGTATTGAGTTGTACCTCTCTGTTTGAGGTGATCCAAAAAATATTTTCAGCTAATTTCTACCTTTTGAACCTAATGGAAGAGGTTTCAGAACTGTTTGAGGACTTATACTATTGAAAATGCATCAATATGATGGAGCTTAGTGAAATGAAGTCGCCTTCACTAAGTGGGCCCGCAAACAAATTCTGGCGCAAAATCTATTTTTAGACTATGTCTATTTTTAGACATATGGAGCATGGTCCAGGGATTGCAGTATGTTATTCTTGAAGTATTGGTCATGTTGGTAAAAATAGATGGCACTCTATTTTTTGGACCTATAGGTCGAAGTCTATTTTTAGACTGCCTCTCCTTAAAATAGGGAAGTCAAATATTATTTACCCTTAATAATATTTGGACTATAAACTTCAATTTACTCTCTTGGAGCACTTCAGTCCGAGCCTTGGAAGTGGCTCATGCATCTGACAGAGGAATTATGCTATTCCCAAGGGTTTGGTGAGCACATGCATGGTTGACTTCAGTTAGGACTTCAGTGGCAGAAGTTTGGTGGAGTTAATGAGACAGCTAGTGGAGTTGTGTTCGGTTTAATTTATTTGAATTGGTTGAGATTAGTTTAACTAGCTAATCAACTAGTTATGAGTGGAGTGAATTAAATATTATTTAATTCATTAATTAGTAACTCATTATTCAACTCAAGAACACATCAGTTCACTACAGTGCATGATCAGTTCAGTGGAGACCAGTGAAAGAGGTAGATGAAAGGGTGGAGTTAGCTATCAGTGGCGACATCAGTTGTGCATGAGATTTGCACCACACTTGGAGGAATTTCCCATGATTATTGCGTTGTCAAGCCAAGGAGATTCGAACCTTGGATCTCTATATAGACATGCCATGATTGCGCAATAGAGGCAAGGCAATTGGCGGTGAGTTTTGAACCAGTAACCTGTTCAAAACTGAGCTAGTTTGTGTGTAACTTCATGAGAAAGTACCGAGTACTTGTGAGGAGTATTGTACTGAGTTTGTTACATGATTTCTCCATTATAATATACACAATAGCTGTGGGGTTTTCAGCTATAAGCTTTCCCCATACATACTGTGTTAATGTGTATGATGATTTGATGTGTTATCGCTTGTTTTATTTCCGCATGTGTGATGATCTCAGTGGAAGAGATTATGTGTTGCATATGAATTCGAATTGATATGTGATCAGGATAGTCTCGGTGGATAATTAATCATTATTCAGCAAATTTCTACATGGTATCAGAGCTATTGAAGCAAAGATTGATCATCACAGTGATTACAAACTTATTTCGGTAGACAGAGTCTGCATGCGGGCCAGTTAGCCTCCGGATTCATCTTTCTTCGGAAAGTGAAAGGTCTGGTAAACGCCCCTTGCAATCAATCTTTGTGCTAGAAATAATTTTTTCTCACAGATCTAGAGCGGTTGAGCTTTGAGGTGGAATTCGAAATTTTGCAACAGTTTTGTTTTCTTGGTGTCGGTGTTGAAAATGTCTTTCAACGGTTTGTGACTCAAATATGCTCTTGAAGGCAGTTCGAATTAT
Organism: Pinus albicaulis; assembly: GCA_034641835.2. Classification (NCBI taxonomy): domain Eukaryota; kingdom Viridiplantae; phylum Streptophyta; class Pinopsida; order Pinales; family Pinaceae; genus Pinus; species Pinus albicaulis. Next base: position 13,740,995 of record CM076578.1, on the reverse strand, counting down.
GTTGCATGGAAGGATCGCATGGAGGGAGTATTAGAAGATAATGGTCTGAAGGAGTTCGTATATACGGATGTCCAAAAGCCCATTGATCCTGCTGAAGTCGAAGCATGGCAAAAGAAGATGGTGAAATGTCGAATGATCCTGTTGGAGGGCGTCAAGGATCATATTGTATCCAGCCTGCATGGAAAGGCTTCTCCATATTTAATGTGGAAAGCTTTGACGGATCTATTCCAGAGTAAGAGTGACCAAAGGAAGCTGGCGCTCAAAGATAAGCTCATGAACATCAAGATGGAGAAGGGCGACAGTATCGCCAAATACCTCACGAAGTTCACTCAATGCAGAGATGAGCTGGGAAGTGTGGGGGTTACTGTCGATGAAGAGGACATGGTCGACCTAGCTCTCCTTGGTCTTCCGAAGGCTTGGCACTCATATCAAGATAGTGTCAATGGTCGGGAGAAGCTGCCGGGATGGGAGCGCCTTTGGGCGGATCTCATGCAGGAGGAGATAAGGAGGACTACTTGAGATGGATCTTCATCAAAGGGAGCTGATGAAGAAAATTGCGCTTTGGTTGCCAAAGCAAAGAAGGGGAAGGGTAAGAAACCTTCTCATTCCGGTGCAAAGGGCAAGAAGCAGGATATGGCAAAAGTGAAGTGTTTTCACTGCCATGATCACGGACATTATGCTACCAATTGTCCAAAGAAGAAGAAGAACAAGCAAGCGGGAAGATCTGCAGATGGAGAAGCTTTGGCTTCACAGTTCGAGCTTGAATTTTCACTGATCGCATGCTTGGTTTCAAGTGTGATGGGATCATTGTGGTTCTTGGACAGTGGTGCGTCATTTCATATGACGGGAGATCGGGATTTGTTCTCAGATCCGGAGGACAAGGATTTGGGTGTGCACATCGAGATGGGCGATGATGGTAGATACAGTGCGACTGGTATCGGTACCATATCCTTTCAGAGGGAGTCTGGTAAACCCTTTGTATTGAAGGATGTCATGCATGTATCTGGATTGAAGAAGAACTTGATCTCTGTGGCGATGTTGGAGGATAAGGGGTATGATGTGGTCTTCAGCGAAGGAAAAGCCTTCCTGCGCAGTAAGACTACTGGAGAGACCCGAAAGATAGGAGTTCGAACCAAGAACCTCTATCAGTTGCAAGTAGATGGCTGCGCAGCAATGGCATGCAAGGCGGGAGAAGTGGTGAGCCGGGATGATGAGGGCGAACTGTGGCACAAGAGATTGGGCCACCTTCACCATGGAGCTTTGAAGATTCTGCAGCAGATTTCTACTGGGCTTCCTAAGGGCACTCTTGCGCAGTCAGATCAGTGCAAGGGGTGTACTTTAGGGAAGTATGTGAAAGCCACCCTTCACGAGAAGGATAGTCGCGCCACGACGATCCTTGAGAGAGTTCACACAGACGTGTGTGGTCCTTTCTCAGTTGCTTCGACAGCAAAGCACATGTATTATGTGATCTTTGTTGATGATTTCTCTCGAAAGTGCTGGATCTTCTTCATGCAGAAGAAGAGCGATACATTCGCGAAGTTCTGTGAGTTTAAGGCACTGGTCGAGAAGGAGTCGGGGAAGAAGGTGATTGCTCTAAGGAGTGATAACGGTGGTGAATTCATCTCGCTGAATTCAAGGAGTTCTGCAGCGCAGAAGGGATTCGGAGAGAGCTCATCGCACCCCATAACCCACAGCAGAACGGGGTGGCTGAGCGGAAGAACAGAACGATCGTGGGTGCTGCACGGGCGATGTTGCATGATCAGGGCCTACCCCCTCACTTGTGGGCTGAGGCATGCAATACAGCAGTGTATGTGCAGAACCGTTGTCCTCACAAGGTTCTTGGCATGAGTACACCAGAGGAGGCTTATTCTGGCAAGAGGCCTAATATTTCCCATTTGCGGATTTTCGGATCTCCTGTCTACATGCATGTGACGAAGGATGCAAGAAGGAAGCTGGATCCAACTGCTGAAGTTGGAATATTTGTGGGGTACACCGATACACCTCACAACTATCGGGTGTATGTGCCAGACAGTCGCAAGACTGTTGTGCGACGGGATATAAAATTTCAGGAGGAGAAAGCCATGCAGTGTTCGCTTGAGAGGGAGCTACACTTGCATGCAGATGAGGAGCTGTTAGTTCCTAAGGAGGAGCTTCCGGATGTGGATCAGCCACAAGAGGAAGTTCAAGAGGTGGAAGAAAGCACCCATGCAGTGCCAACCATCAGAGGGCGCATGCGCACTACAGAAGTTGAGCGACTGGCTCGAGATGCAAAGAAGGTTGTAGGACCACCTACAGCACAGCGCAGACAGAGGCAGTCACCGGATCGGTACACTGGATACATGGCTCTTGTGAGTCAATTTGTTGTGACGGAGCCATCCTCTTTTGAGGAAGATGTGGGGGAACCCGCATGGGTTGATGCCATGATCAAAGAATATGATTCGATTGTTAGGAATAGTGCATGGGAGATTGTCCCAAGACCGGAGGGGAAATTAGTGGTGGGTTCGCGATGGATCTACAAAGTGAAGCAGGTGGCTGACGGAAGTGTGGAGAAGTACAAGGCGAGATTTGTCGCCCGTGGCTTTTCACAGATCGAGGGGATCGATTATGAGGAGACTTTTGCACCTGTCGCAAGGTACTCTTCCATACGGACAATCCTTGCTCTCTCAGCGCAGATGGGATGACACATTCATCAGATGGATGTGAAGACTGCGTTCCTCAATGGAGTCATTGAGGAGGAGGTGTACATAGAGCAGCCTGAAGGTTTCAAGATCTTCAGCAGTGAGTTGCATGTGTGCCGACTCAAGAGAGCACTGTACGGGCTGAAGCAAGCACCTCGTGCTTGGTACACTCGGATAGACAGCTACTTCACCGAGCTTGGATTCTCCAAGAGTGAGGTGGATCCAAACCTGTACCAGATTGTGGTGGAGGGGAAGCTGTTGATCATCGTACTGTATGTAGATGATCTGATTTTGACTGGCGATGAGCAGTTGATACTTTCATGCAAGGAGGATCTTGCACGAGAGTTTGAGATGAAGGACTTGGGGCATCCTTCATTATTTCCTGGGATTGGAGATTTGGCAGCGCAGCGGAGGACTGTTTGTTTCTCAGGGCAAGTATGCCCGGGAGATTCTGGAGAGATTCAACATGCAAGGCTGCAAGCCTATTGACACTCCTCTTCCCGGTGGTTGGAGGAAGGAGGATGCTACTTCAACAGAGGTAGTGGATGCCACTGTCTATTGACAGTTGGTGGGGTCGCTTATGTATCTGGTCAATACACGACCCGATATATGCTATGCAGTTAACCAGCTTTCGCAAGCTATGGTTAAGCCTACCAAGCTCTTTTGGAAGGAAGGCAAGCATGTATTGCGCTATATTAGAGGCACATCGGGATATGGTCTATGGTACAGACAGGAGGATGGAGCGAAGCTTTCTGGCTTCACTGATGCAGATTGGGCAAGGAGTCCAACGGACCGGAAGAGCACATCTAGAGGAGTTTTCAGCATTGGGTCGACAGCAGTTTCCTGGTACAGCAGGAAGCAGAGATCCATGGCACTCAGTTCAGCAGAGGCCGAGTACATGGCAGCTAGCTTGGCTACATGCGAGGCTATTTGGATGAGGAAGATCCTCGCAGGATTGTTCAGGTTGCATTTGGAGCCTACAATGATTTACTGTGATAACCAGAGTTGCATTAAACTCTCGGCTAATCCAGTATTTCATGATAGGTCCAAACACATCGACATCAGGTACCATCATATCAAAGATTGTGTTCAGCGGAGAATCATGATGCTTTCATATGTTCCCACGGAGGATCAGGATGCCGACATCCCGACGAAGGCGCTCACCAGGAGCAAGTTCGAATTCCACAGAGGCAGGATAGGGGTTGCAGATAATCCATATCTTGCTGAGAGGGAGTCTTGAAAATGCAGCAAGATGATGGAGTTTAGTGAAATGAAGTCGCCTTCACTAAGTGGGCCCGCAGGCAAATTCTGGCGCAAAATCTATTTTTAGACTATGTCTATTTTTAGACATATGGAGCATGATCCGGGGATTGCAGTATGTTATTCTTGGAGTATTGGTCATGTTGGTAAAAATAGATGGGACTCTATTTTTTGGACCTATAGGTCGAAGTCTATTTTTAGACTGCCTCTCCTTAAAATAGGGAAGCCAAATATTATTTACCCTTAATAATATTTGGACTATAAACTTCAGTTTACTCTCTTGGAGCACTTCAGTTCGAGCCTTGGAAGTGGCTCATGCATCTGACAGAGGAATTACGCTATTCCCAAGGGTTTGGTGAGCACATGCATGGTTGACTTCAGTTAGAACTTCAGTGGCAGAAGTTTGGTGGAGTTAATGAGACAGCTAGTGGAGTTGTGTTCGGTTTAATTTAGTTGAACCGGTTGAGATTAGTTTAACTAGCTAATCAACTAGTTATGAGTGGAGTGAATTAAATATTATTTAATTCATTAATTATTAACTCATTATTCAACTCAAGAACACATCAGTTCACTACAGTGCATGATCAGTTCAGTGGAGACCAATGAAAGAGGTAGATGAAAGGGTGGAGTTAGCTATCAGTGACGACATCAGTTGTGCATGAGATTTGCACCACACTTGGAGGAATTTCCCATGATTATTGCGCTTTCAAGCCAAGGAGATTCGAACCTTGGATCTCTATATAGACAGGCCATGATTGCGCAATAGAGGCAAGGCAATTAGTGGTGAGTTTTGAACCAGTAACCTGTTCAAAACCAAGCTAGTTTGTGTGTAACTTTATGAGAAAATACTGAGTACTTGTGAGGAGTATTGTACTGAGTTTGTTACATGATTTCTCCATTATAATATACACAATAGCTGCGGGGTTTTCAGCTATAAGCTTTCCCCATACATACTGTATTAATGTGTATGATGATTTGATGTGTTATCGCTTGATTTATTTTTCCGCATGTGTGATGATCTGAGTGGAAGAGATTATGTGTTGCATATAAATTCGAATTGTATGTGATCAGGATAGTCTCGGTGGATAATTAATCATTATTCAGCAAATTTCTACATATACATCCCAAAAAGCTACAGAGGAGTTCAAAGAGCCGTCAGGGCCTTATTGAATAAATCACTGTTTATGGTAATTCTTCACTATTTAGTGAATTTGGAAAGGCATTATTAGATTTTTCATGTCTTTTGAATCATTATTTGCATTCATATTTGTCTATTGAGACACTTTTAAACTTGTATTATCATTTTAAATAATTTTAATACAAGAGGACAAGCTCATTTTGGGAGGCTTGATCCAGCAGACGTAGCCCAAGAGGGGTGAACTTCTCACCAAACAGTTGTGTCATGTTATGTTGAATTTATCTTGTTGTACATTTCTGATTTAATATTTTAGACAAAAAATACAAGTAGTTTCATTCTCAGATCATGAGTGTTAACTTATACAAGTTCTAAAGATAGAGTCTGAGTTGAAAAGATAGTTGTTAATAGCTAAGTCTTGGAAAGGAAAAAAGAGTTGTAGGCTATTTCCTTATCCCAAAGTACCTCAAGTTTATATTTGGAAAACAAACCCACTTGATTAGTGTTTTCTACAAATCTAATGGAGTTCGTGTTTTATGGCTGCTTGAATAAGAAGGGGTCTTTACTGACATTTGGTTAAAAGCTTGTCATTTGTTGGAAAGCTTTGAGAACTTTTCTTCAGAAGTTCCTTTTTTTAATTTGACCATTTACATAATGTCAACTTCTTCTACAAGAGAAGTTTCCTCATTCATGAAATTCTTCAATGATGACATGAAGAATGAGTTCATTAAGGTGAAGGACATGGTGCAGATTCTCATTGAGGATCAAAGAGAAAGTGTTAAGCTTCATGCACAATTGTTGGCTATGAAGGAAGAGAAGGAAGCAATTCTCCGAAGGTTACATGACATGGAGAAACAACTCCTTCAAGCTCAAGAAGCTTTTTCCACTAAAAAGCGTGAGGAAGAGGTAAACCATTCCAACTTGTCTTCAATTTCCTCAATTGAAAAGTGTGTTGGTTCTTTTGAAAAACATACAAGGGGAATCGCGTCCAAAATAATGTTTAAGATGGGCTATCATGAAGGCAAAGGTTTTGGAAAGCATGCACAAGGCATGGTTGACCCTATTCCAGTTGTGGAACAACCCAAGAATGTTGGTCTTGGTTATGTGCAGTTTAATGGCGAAGACTCCAAATCCATGAATGCATGTGATGAAAATTTAAAGAGAACCTTTATTCCAAGTTCTAAAATGCACATATGTCAAAATTGTTCTAAGGACAATTATCATTTTTTTAAGCCATCATTGTAGAAAGTAGAGTGTAAACATGTCGCTTATGGCGAGCCTTCAAGTTCAAACAGTTTTCAAGACAAGAATTGTGATGAAAGTCTGAAAAGGAAAGTTGTCACCTCTTCTAGTTCATCATCTTTCGAAGACAAAAAGGATGGAAATTCCATGCAGCAAAAGAGGTATAATGATTCACATGATCAATTTGATTATTTTTTAGCAAAGAATGATAGTTTTTCTTGTTCAAATGAAAGAAATTTTTGTTGCACATTTTTTGGTGGATTTAACCATGTTGCTTCAAGATGCTGGTTGAAAAAGAAAGCACACAGGAAGCAGAAGAGGCAAATAAAAATTTCTCAGAAAGTGTTTCAAATTTACACATTTTGTCAAAGGAAGGGACATGATGTCTCTCATTGTTGGACATTGCATACAACTAATCCTCCAAAGCACATGCAGCTAGAGGACAACAAGATTGGTGCAAGTGGATCTATGGAGTCCATTATCAATGTGGAAATGGACGACTCACATGAAGGTGTATTACAACCGCAAAAGACGCCATGGAGCTGGCTTGGTAGGAGGTGGATTAAATTCTTATTGCAGTAAGTCATATTCATTTTTTACATGCGAATTTCAGATTTGTAAGCATGTATTTCAGTTGAAAAGTTGATGCAAGATTGCATGTAAAAGCAGTTTCAGTTGAAGTAATTTCTTTGTTGTTGCAAAGTTTCGCCATGGAGGTGTAAAATATGAGTATGATACTCACTTATGTTGTAGCAATATCTTTTAGTTTCAGCTCTTAGTCACCCACATGTTTTTGGGATGATGTACTTGTTGGTATTTGAAAAGAAGAGTTGAAGTTGCACATGTACATAGAGGTTGTATGTGTAATTAGCGAACTGTATATAGTTCATTATACATGATACATACACATATGTTTTTCAAGATGTATGTTGTTGTTTGTAGACTTATGTTGATTGTGTCACACATGTTTATCGACTTGTGTCAATTGTGTCACACATGTTTGTTGACTTGTGTCAATTATGTCACACATGTTTATCGACTTGTGTCGATTGTGTTACACATGTTTATCGACTCGTGTCGATTGTGTTACACATGATTTTCGACTTGTGTCGGCTGTGTGCACACTTGTTACAGATTTTGGGTGTCAACTAGTGCAGAGAACGAAGTGTCAGTGCAAAGCAGTGCAAGATTCCATAAGATGGAAAGGCATTCAAGCAAATAGGGCACAAATTTCAGTAAGGGTCATTGTTGATTTCAGAATGGAAAATTTGAAAGGCAAGAAAACTTGGTTGGGATTCGGCACAAGTATATGGCTCATTCAGCAAAATTCGCCATGTGAACAGTTGGAAATTCAGGAAAAAAAATTGTAGGCTAAAGAGAAGAGGATGTTGTTATTCTCTCATTTTTTGTACTAAAGTTCAGTTTCATCATTTCAGTGAGCTTTTGGGGTCCAAAAGCTTCTCATTTGGGAGGTGTGATCAGGAGCTCAAGTCCAAGCCATGGAAAAAGCTTAAAATTGAAAGTGTTCCAAATCACTTGAAACCTAAATGACTGGATAGTGTTCATCATTATGATCCTAACGCCACAAACAATAGTCAAATCTGATGTCGGATGTGGAAGATATTCAAGTTTTACTTATTCCAAGTAACCTTCAAAACAGCGCTTTGGAAAGAAAAATTGGCATCTTCAAAAAAATTGTGAAATGGAAAAATTTCATTTTTTATAAAAAAAAAAATGGAGGGCCTATCAGTGGGTGCCACATGGCCTACTCAGAGGCTGCCACATGGCCCCAGGCCTAATGATTCAATGTGTAAAAAAAATTTGAAGTTTTAAAAAAAAATTAGGTCATTCGGGCCGACCCGACCCGACCCGACCTGGTTGGGCATGGGTCACCCGCGGGTGGTGTCGACCCATGAACCTGGTTAGTTGTGACTGGACGGGTCAGATCTGAGCAAGGGCGGTTAGCGGTGAATACGGTTGGAGCTGAACGTGGGTCAGTTCTGAACGAGAGCAGGCGGTTAGCAGTGAACGCGGTCGGAGCTGAACGTGATGGGTCACGAAGAAATGACAGATAAACACTAACCCCGACAGTTAACCTCTGAAACCTCCGCATGTGAATGCGCCATAACACTGCCAGTTAAATTAAATGTTTCACCAATTTGAACATGTGGTTTTTCCAGATCAGGCAGTCCACCTTTTTAGTGGAGTTATCTGCAGTCCTTCCAGTTTTGGCGGAGTTTCCTTAGGCCAACCTGGACAAAACTTCAGTTGGACATAAATTTCACTAGAAAGAACCTTTTTGGATGAATTTTTTTTTTGATTTCAAGTATTTAGAGTATTCTAAATCCATTGGAATGTTGAAGAAGTCTCTGTATGGGTTAAAACAGTCACCAAGGATGTGGTATCGGAAATTTGATACCTATATACGGGGACTTGGCTTCACTAGAAGCAAGGAGGATCATTGTGTTTATTTTAAATTAATTGGTGACCGTGTTATTTATTTGGTCTTGTATGTGGATGATATGTTGTTGATTGGAAATGACAAAGAAATTATCCAAGATTTGAAGACCCAACTGTTCTCCAAATTCGACATGAAGGATCTTGGTGCTGCAAACTATATTTTGGGCATGGAAATTAAGAGAGATCGGGCAAAGAGGAAGCTCTGGTTAAACCAGAGGAAGTATGTCGAGACTATATTGCAAAGGTTCAATATGCAGGATAGTAAACCGGTGAAGGTCCCTATTCCTGTAGGTGTAAAGCTGTCTGCTGAACAGTGTCCCAAGACACAAGAAGAAGAGGAGTATATGTCCCATGTTCCATATGCAAGTGCAGTGGGTAGCCTGATGTATGCAATGGTCTGTACTAGACCAGACATTGCACATGCAGTGGGAGTATTGAGCAGGTTTATGTCAAACCCAGGGAAGGAGCATTGGACAGTAGTGAAGTGGGTTTTCAGATATTTACGTGGCACTAGTGATTATGTCTTGTGCTACCAGGGAAGACCAGGATTGGAAATAATGTTGGACATTCGTGGTTTTGTTGATGCAGACTGGGCTGGAGATCTGGACCAAAGAAGATCTACAAGTGGGTATGTGTTTAGCCTATTTGAAGGCGCAGTCAGTTGGATGAGTAAAAGACAGTCTGTAGTGGCTCTTTCAACTACAGAGGCAGAATACATAGCAGCCACTCATGCAAGCAAGGAAGCAATTTGGTTGCAGAGATTGTGTTCAAGTATGGGGTTGGTACAACAAGCTATAAGGATAGACTGGGATAGCCAAAGTGCAATTTTCTTGGCTAAGAACCCTGCTTATCATTCAAAGACAAAGCACATTGATGTTCAATATCACTTTGTTAGAGATATGGTTGAGGCTAAAAAGGTGTTGCTGGTAAAGGTGGACACTTTGAAGAATGTTGCAGATGCATTGACGAAGTCTGTGAGCACTCAGAAGTTCTCTTGGTGTAGAGAAACAATGGGTGTTGAAGAATTGGCCCAATGACTAAGCCCTCCTGTGGCCCCCTGTGGAAAGAAAACAACAAGTGGGAGAATGTTGGGTATGTGTTATATTTTGGTTCCTTAATTTCCGCTGGGTAGTCTGCGTCCATGGTTTTGTGCATGGTTTTGCACATGGTTTTGGGGTTCGATGGTTTTCGGCCCCTGGTATTTTTGTAGATCCTGTCAAGGGAACTACGGTTATGTTCTAATCCAGGGTTAATGGATTGGGGTTTATGTATGCTCCGGCATGTATATATATGTGTTGTAACACTAAAAGGAATATAATGAAAAATCAAGCTGGTCGTCCCGATTTGGGATCCGGGGGAAAATCTCTGTGTTTATCTGTTTTATGTTTTATGCTCTCGCAATTGTTTATTTTTGTTATAAGATTCATGTGTAGATAATTTCTGTTCAGGGTTAAAACCTACATGGAATAGGTTTCAGAGCCATTGGAGTTGATCTTTAGTCTCTTTTGCTTCAGGGAAGCAATGAGAGCCATGAGGGCCAAGAGGGAGTTGGAGCTGTGTTGAGTTATGGTTAACCATTTGAGGTGAACCAAAAGTAATTTTTGACTATTTTCAGCATTCCAAAGCCATTGGGATAGGTTCTAGAGGTAGTATAGGTGTTCTACATCCATTTTAGCTTCATGGAAGCTTTTTGAGCCATTAGGGCCATTGGGGAAATGGAGCTGTATTGAGTTGTACCTCTCTGTTTAAGGTGATCCAAAAACCATTTTCAGCTAATTTCCACCGTCTGAACCTAATGGAAGAGTTTTTAGACCTGTTTGAGGACTTCTATAGCCCAAAAATCTACAGAGGATTTCAAAGAGTCGTCAGGGCCTTATTGAAGAAATCATTGTTTATGGTAATTCTTCACTATTTAGTGAATTTGGAAAGGCATTCTTAGCTTTTTCTTGTCTTATGAATCAGTATTTGCATTCATATTTGTCTATTGAGAAACTTTTAAACTTGTATTAGCATTTGAAAGCATTTTAATACAAGAGGACAAGCTCATTTTGGGAGGCTTGATCCAGCAGACGTAGCCCAGGAGGGGTGAACTTCTCACCAAACATCTGTGTTTCATTTTCAGATCATGAGTGTTAAATTCTACAAGTTCTAAAGACAGAGTCTGTAAAGGGCCAGGTAGCCTCTATATCTCATCCTTTTATCAAAGGTGACATATCGAGTAAATGGCCCTACAGTCAATCTCTGGAATAGATCTAAGAAGTTGCATTTTCAGATCAGTTAATTTAAATTTCCTTCACACATAACTCTTATACAGTTACCAAAAACACTTTGTTTTATTCAACAAGACATGGGATATTTTGCACACATTTAATTAATGGAAATGGATACCTTGCACACATTTTCAAGTACTTCCATTTTCAGATCAAACATACCCTATTATCTTTACTGGAGTATAAGAATATGTCATACATTTCTCAAAATAAGTATTATGAACAACAAATGAAAAGCCTATTCCATCATTCCCTCATAAAAATCATAGTCCTCCACCATCTTAATCAATTGAACATTTCTTGGAGAACCTTCATGGCCAATTATATCTTCATTGAGCCATCCATTCAGCATTCACAACATGTCCCTTCATCATCTCAGCCCATGATTCACTCATCATAATTATATTAGTCCCCTTCACCTCCTTCATCTCCATCTCATCATGATCCTTCATCTCCATATCATCATTATTTTGGGTCACCTAGTAAGATAGATAACATTGAGCCTAAGTGGGCTAGTTTGGTTGAGGTTGAGCCATTACCAAAAACCTACTAGAGAGGCTATAGGAATGTGTTTGCTTCACTTGGATTGAAAGGGGCCATGCCTTCAACATCAACACAACAAGTGGATAAAGGTAACGAGAAGGTCATTGAGTCACTTATTCAAGATGAGGAGGACAATCATGAATCTGAGCAAGAATTTCAAATTGTTGACCTAGACAAAGATGAAGAGGACAAAATCACAAATGATGCAACCAAAGGTAAGCATGTGAGGATTAGTGAACTTTATAATAATCTTGATAGGGCTAGATATGTTATTCACTTTCTTAAGCAAGAAAATGAGCAGTTGAAGACCAAACAGGTCATTGATGAGGTGAAGTACTTCACTGCTCAAAGAGAGGCTCATAAGGCCAAAGAAATGCTAGATGAAACATTGGAGAAGAATGGTTTTCTTGATGAGGAATAAGAACATGTACCAAGGTATAGACCTAGGACTAGAGGGCTGAAAAGAGCTCTAGCTCTAGAGAGACAAAGGGAAGTTGAGCTTGTTGACCAGCTAACCCTAAATGAGCAGCTTTCCATACAAATGAATGAGAACAGGGAACCATGGCTTGATAGAGCCAACCAACACCTGGAGAAGCTACTAAAGAAGGCCAATAAGGATAATGACTTGCTGAGGAGGAAGGTGAAACTCCATGCCCAAAAAGAGAAATTTGCATTGGACAAGCTCAAAAAAGCCAACGCCAAAATTGAAGAACTGACCAAGGAGGAGGAAAAAAAGTTGGACATCCTTATTGAGGCTTTCGTACAAGCTTAGACACACTTTCCTCAGAATTTCCAACAATTTTGAGGCATTTTCCAACATTTTATCAAAATATGGAAAAAAAAAAATTTTTTGAGGCAATTAATTAGCAGAAAATTGGGCATTTGTGCAGCGCCCTAGGCGCTACACAAATAATTGGCACACATTTTGTGGAGAATGAAGGCACCATTGGATTCATAATGACTCATAAATCTCATAAAACCATGTTTCCAGCCTTGGTTTACATTTTTGATGGGTGAAAAGCCTAAAAAACCACCAAAAAATGACCTTTCTGCCCATTTTTTGACCTTGGCGTTGCGCAAATACCAGTCTTGGTATATTAACTTTTTGAGGGGGTAAATGACCTCCATTTTCCAAACTTGAGGCATATTTGGAAAGAGGATAGGTAGGGCTTTCTAAAAATCTATCGTAAGCCTCATTTGGACACCAAGAAGGGCTCCGAAAGTGGCCTTGAACATAGATGGCACAAATGACACTAGTATGGTGCAAATGCATAGTGGATGGCACAAATGTCAAATTTGTTGATTTTTTCAAATTTTCTCTCAAGTTTTGAATTTTCTTCAGCAAATCCTCTTTCTACTCATGTAATTCATCATGATAAAATGTAATTATGTCAAGTATTAGTTACCTATGGTAGATTCATAGGGTTAAATTCATTAATGATTCATGATGAATCAATTGAATGTAATGAGGAGTGAGTCGCTTTGACCACCCTACACTCTAGGTTTCAGTTCAAAATTTGGTGGATCATCTCCTCAACTTAGGGATTCAACCCTTGAGGTTGGGAGAGGTTGTTTGAGGCCTATATCATGTCATTTTTTACTCATTTTCAAAGGTTGGAATCAGTTTGTATGTTTGCTAGTTAATCAAGGAAAATTTGTAGTCAGTTTGGCCAAGCTAATAAAGAGGAGTTGCAGCAACTTTTATGGGATACTTTTGGTATTGAATGTCTATCAATGTCTTTTATTCAGTATCATATGCTTGAAATTATTGTATCCATGTTCACTTCATTTCTATGTTATGATCTCTTACAAGTTAGATAATCAAAATACATGTTTGTACATGCTGTAATGTTCCCAATTTTTAGCCTCAAGCTAAAAGGAACATTATAGTTAGCAGTATTTTATTTAGTTAAATAAAATGGGTAAGGAGGCCCCATAATCTTTGAGAAGGAAGAATAAACACTCCTCATGTGAAAGGAGGAATAATAAAGCAGCTGATTTGAGCACCACTTGGTGTTAACAGGATTGGATCATGCTTGATCTAGTCATTTTGACCAAGTCGACTAAATTGGCTAGATACATTGAATCTTCTTGGACACTGCAGTTTTGGTGGAGGAAAAATTTCATGAGTTGGGAAGCACATGTGGATGGCTCCCATGGTGGAGAGGAGCACTTGCTATATATGAAGAAGAGGAGAGCCATTGTTATTCATGCTTGATTATTATTTGCTTGGTCTGCTGAGACTACGCTCTTCTTGTTGTTTAGCAAGAGTGCAATGTTGCATAGCACTAGGGTGTTCCCGGTCAGGAATCCCTAACTCATCCTCAGGGAAGGAGAGGTTATAGAGATAAATTTCCTCATTCCGGCATTTTTCCAAAGCTACCTCCTTCAACCACAGCATTATTCCTGTAGTAGGATAACATTGTGTTGCAGGGTGCAGCAACAGAGGATCTCTTAATTCATTCTTGGCTTGTTTTTCAGTGGAGGGCTTAGCTATCTATTGGAGGATAAATGAGGAGGACTCCTGGGCTTATTTTAATATCATCGGCATCGGGCCAACCATCCATATTCCCTCACAATGCAATTTCTAGCTAGATCTGCGTTATTTTGCAGGCAGTTGTTAGGAGGGTCATTTGAGCTTATCAGGAGGAGTGTTTTTGAGTAAAAGGGATCAGCCCTTTGCTTGAGAACATTATCAGAGGAGGGCATGAGTATTTCAGATCTGCTACAGCCTCATTCTTATTTTGATTCAGTTGCAGTGACAAGTTACTTTTCACATTGTACATTCTCCGGCATTTCTAGCAATCTCTCCTAGATTGGCTAGAAATCTTGTATTGAGGCTCATTCCTCTATTCTTGAGAATTTATTTGTATGCATCAGCCATATTTCATATATTGACATCTACAGTAGCATCTACTCTCATAGAGACTACGCATTCACTTCTCTCTGACATTTTGTGCAGTTGTTGCATCTCATGTATTTCATGTATTAATCTTTGGAGATTGATTCCCATTGCATGAGGGGTTTATTCCTCATGATATTTCTATATATTTATGCTGATATATTAATAGATATGTTGGATGCATAATATTTCATCTTTTGACATATTCATATTTGCATTGTTTTATGATTATGTTCATGTATTGCTGTAGGCTCTCTATTTAAGTAGTTTTCCAAGATACCTAGGTGTGGGAGACCTGTATAACCCACCTAGAGTTATTTCTTTGGGCTCTAATTCTGGAAGTAGAGTGTTTAATGTATTAAAAGAGGGATCCAAGTTCCCTTTCAGCTTATTTTTGCATTTCCTTCCTTATACAGCGTCCCCTTGTACCATATTGCAGAAAATATCGAAAAGGGAATATTACAGTGGTATCAGATCATCAATCTTGGCTCAGCCTATGCAGCCCAAGATAATATTCCATTAGAAGGAGAAGCTCCTCACTTAGAAGAGGAGATGTACAGAGAAAACAAGAAAAGAGGAATGACGGAAGAGGAGATATCCCTGTTCCTTTTTCAAATAATGGAAGCTATCATAGAATATAGAAAGGGAGAATTACAGAAATTTTCTAAGAGGGTTTGAAGATGAAGCAAGCCTTAGCTACTATCATGATGGGTTTGGACATTCAGCCACATATGTATATCCATATCGTAGTTCATTGCCCACTTTCACTGCAATAAGAATGGAGGAAGAAGATGAGGCCATTGGAGTAGCAGCGCTGCAACTCAAAGGTATGGCTCATGATTGTTGGTTTGAAAATTTTGTTCCATATTGTCATGCAAATATAAAAACATATGATGAATTCACTAAGGGTTTGGTGGAGAAATTTGATGGAAGTCAATATGAATCATCATGTTTCATAACTTCAAACACTTTGCATGCATTGGATGAACCATAAAACAAAATCCATTCCTTATTTCCAAAGGGGATGAAAACATGTATGATGGCTTTCCAAGGGAAAGATCCCTATTATGTGATGGGCCCTCTTCCATTTTTGAAGACATGGAGGTGCTTCCTTCAAGAGATGACCAAGATATAGGGTCTCTCCTTAATGATGAGGTATTCTCATTTATTGATAGAGGGGATGAGCACAAGAGAACCAACAGCGTTGTCATACTGGGAGGAGATCCATCACCACATGGAGGTGAAAATGGAGCCATTGCTTCCATTAAAGGAGACCTTGTGTCTTTACAAGGAGTTCCAAATGATTCAAAATGTGGAAACCAAGGCACAATTCCAGAACCACATGCAGCAGTTTTTGGGGATTGTGAGGTGGAGGAGGAAGAGAAGGATCATCATCAAGGGATGATACACCCTTATCTATTCCGGAAATTTTTTGCACAAGAGAAGGAGAATATATAGTGCAGTAAATAAGGGGACAAATCATTCCACTCATATATATACAGTCCACTTATGAACTAGATGTCTCACTATGTGGAGGAATTCCACCTAGGAGGCCTCCTGATCTAGAGTTGACGAGGGGAATCTTATCATTTGGTTCACCACTCTTGGATTCCGGATAGGTGAAAACATTGGAGGATTCCAACACAACACAGAGAGTTTGGGATAAACTCAAGGAGGAGGGAGACACTCTCTTATTTTCAATATCACCCACTCTCATCAGTTATACTACGCTGACATAGTTTGTTGCAGGGATGGAGGATGAAATCTTCATGATGCAAGATGATTGCTCCGCAAATTTGGAGAGGAAGAGGATACTTCCTTTGAGGGGGGACTCTTTCATACATAGGAGTGGATGTAGGCCACTCATTCTTACTTTGGCCCAGCTTGGGAGATTCCTTGTGGATGATAGCTTCTCATGGGAAGCCAACTTCCAAAGGACACCATCACTATTTGAGCATGAGAAGCTGCTTGATGGGCATGGAAGTATTTTGGAGGATGAATTTGGCATGGGGGATGTCAAAGTAGCAGGCAGCAGTGTGAGGGGAGCTTCACATGCTAGATCACCAGCGCTTTCTATGAGGAGGATTCATCCGTATTGGAGGTCTCATCTTTTGGTAGAGTACTCCAAGGATCTTGGTGCATGCATGGTTCTAGATGACCCAGAGGGGGATGACAGATACATGGTGGATGATATGGTCATCTATTGTTATGGCAGAATCTTCTTGACTAGGGCATCTATTCTCAAGGAGAAACTGTTACATGTAGCACATGAGGACTTCCTAACTATGAACCATGATGCATATCTTGTTTTTTTAGAGGAGTTCACTTGGGAGGGCATCCAGTAGGACATATACCAGCATATGGAGAGATGCATAGCCCGGATGGTGATAGAGAGGGTGTCACAACCACCTTCCTACTCATTAGGAGTGAGGGAGCTTTTTTAGTTGAGCCATTTCAGCTCAAGGTCTCAAGTACATGGTAAAGAAGGTATAATTTCACATTATGTTTTGTACTTCTTTACTTTAAATGAGCAGCATATTGTTTCAAGAAGGATCATCCCTTCTTTCATTTTGTATAGTGTACTTGCAGCTACTTGTAGCATTGATTTTGGCTACCTTAATGGTGGTTTGTGGGGGAAGCCACGTGACTCTTGGTGTGCACCATTTAACACCACATTGTACATTCATGTTCACATTTTATGAGATGACTGTGGCAGAAAACAAGTGGCTAGTAAAGCACTTGTTATACTTTTTTTTTAGGCAGGCATGGAATGCACTGCGCTGGTTCCTCATGTGGAACTATGATTCACTCTCCGGTTTCCATGTGGCAGCTTGTTTTCATTGTATTTTGCTTCCATATGTTGCCGATGTTTGTACACTCATGGAAGGCTTTGTTTGGAGAGTGGGCTTGGAGTTGAAGATTCCCATTGGGAGTATGATTCTCCCCTTTTCACATATTTTATGTTTCAGGAGAAACAATGGGCACACCATGATTGCCATGTCACTACTTTTCTCTTCATATAGGAGGAGCTATTGGGAGAAAATGTGTTGTTGGAGGAGGCACTTCATGGTTGATTCATTTTGTGAGGAGGCTTGGGCCAATTATGGAGGCCATGAAATTTCAACCCAATATCAGCAACCCCCTCATACTTATCATAAATGGAGGAAGAAACTACTTGGATGGGAAAATCTAGACTCTCCATTCAGCCCCAACATGTTGCACAGATCCGGGGTTGAGGACTTCTTTGCTGAGCTACCTAGGATGGCTCATTTCATTTGGATGCTTGCATGGGTGAATGAGTCACTCATTGGGAATAGGACTTCCCATGTTTTTCATCACTCCTACCTTGAGGAGGCCATTGAACAACAAGGAGATTTCCACTTGCATCTTCTATTGTCTCATGATGTATACTTTGGTTTTACACACTTGGAGGGATACATGGAGGATAGGCTTATTGTATACTTTGATGAACTATGGTGGGGTCTATTGATGAGGAGGCCACAAGAAGAGGAGGATGAATTTTTCTCTACCTTGCAGTTGCTTTAGGACAAGCAAAATTTTGAAGGGGGAGGACTGTAATGTTCCCAATTTTTAGCCTTAAGCTAAAAGGAACATTATAGTTAGCAGTATTTTATTTAGTTAAACAAAATGCGTAAGGAGGACCTATAATCTTTGAGAAGGAAGAATAAACACTCCTCATGTGAAATGAGGAAGAATAAAGCAGTTGATTTGAGCACCACTTGGTGTGAACAGGACTGGATCATGCTTGATCTAGTCATTTTGACCAAGTCAACTAAATTGTCTAGATACATTGAATCTTCTTGGACAGCACAGTTTTGGTGGAGGACAACTTGCATGAGTTGGGAAGCACATGTGGATGGGTCCCATGGTGGAGAGGAGAACTTGCTATATATGAAGAAGAGGAGAGCCATTGTTATTCATGCTTGATTATTATTTGCTTGGTCTGTTGAGACTATGCTTCTCTTGTTGTTTAGCAAGAGTAAAGTCTGCATAGCACTAGGGTGTTCCCGGTCGGGAATCCCTACCTCATCCTCAGGGAAGGAGAGATTATAGAGCTATATTTCCTCATTCTGGCATTTGGCCAAACCTACCTCCTTCAGCCACAGCGTTATTCCTGTAGCAGGATAACTTTGTGTTGCAGGGTGCAGCAACAGAGGATCTCTTGATTCATTCTTGGCTTGTTTTTCAGTGGAGGGATTAGCTATCTATTGGAGGATCAGTGATGATGACTCCCAGACTTATTTTCAGATCATTGGCATCAGGCCAACCATCCATCTTCCCTCGCAATGCAGTTTCCAGCTAGATCTGCATTATTTTGCAGGCAGTTGCTGGGAGGGTCATTTGAGCTTATTAGGAGGAGTGTTTTTGAGTAAAAGGGATCAGCCCTTTGCTTGAGAAAATTATCAAAGGAGGGCATGAGTATTTCAGATCTACTACAGCCTCATTCTTATTTTGATTCAGTTGCAGTGACAAGTTATTTTTCACATTGTACATTCTCCGGCATTTCTAGAAATCTCTCCTAGATTGGCTATAAATCTTGTATTGAGGCCCATTCCTCTATTGTTAGGCATTTATTTGTATGCATCAGCCATATTTCATGTATTTACATCTACAGCAGTAGCTAATCTCATAGATACTACACAATCACTGCTCTCCGGCATTTTGTGCAGTTGCTGCATCTCATATATTTCATGTATTAATCTTTGGAGATTGATTCCCATTGCATGAGGGGTTTATTCCTCATGATATTTCTGTATATTTCTGCTGAGATATCAATAGCTATGTTGGCTACATAATATTTCATCTTATGACATATTCATATTTGCATATTTTTATGATTATGTTCATGTATTGTTGTAGGCTCTCTATTTGAGCAGTTTTCCAAGATACCTAGGTGTGGGAGACCTGTATAACACACCTAGAGTTATTTATTTGGGCTCTAATTCTGGAAGTGGAGTGTTTAATGTATTAAAAAATAAATCCAAGTCCCCTTTCAGCTTATTTTTTCATTTCCTTCCTTACACAGCGTCCCCTCAGACCATATTGCAGAAAATCCCGAAAAGGGAATATTACACATGCTTTGTTTTGGGTAATTGATCATAGTTTGTTCACTTTCATCTGTCTAAGAAAACTACATCTCCTACGCTTTTCTTAGCTTTCTTCAAGCTTCAACACCATTCCATCACAATCCTCTTCAAGTGATAATCATTGTAACTACCTTGCCCCATTGATCCCTGCAACCCTAATTCATTCCCCCTGACCTAGCTTTCCTTGACCTAATTCCTTCATCCTAATAGTCATCAGTATTTTTTACCTGTTGTTGATGACTACTTTCCTTAGCTGATTTTTCTAGAAGCTAATCTCAAACTGTCAATTTGTCACCTAGAAAACACCCCAAAACAATTTTTGTCCTCCTACCCCTTCCTATCAGTCTATGATGAGAACAAACTCCAGTTTTCAAGTCCTACCTTGTTTCAGCAAAGTATCCATGTCTATAGCTGTCATAGTTGTGATTATCTGCTATCATTTTCCCTTTTTTCTCATGCCATTCGCCATCCAAAGGTTGACAAAGTGTCTGCTACTCTATCCCTGATCATCTTGTCATATGACAATCTGATCGTGCCTAAGAAAACACTCAGAATCTGTGAAAATTGTCCCTAAGTTAGATAGTGGTGTTTAGGGAATTTTTCCTTGGCTAAGATATCCTAGGCCAAAAAATCCTCTGTCTAGTACCAGTCAACCATGAATTATTTCCTATTCTGCAAAACAAGCCTTGGTCCATCCATAGGTCGCACACCACTAAGAGGTCACTTTGTCTCATTTCAAAAGAAGTTCAAAAAAGATCCAAATCAGGAAAAGAGAAGGTTTGTCACTGTCTGAATAAATATGCTTAGATCAGGTATAATCTCCATGAAACACCAAAAGAGCTCTCTAAGGTTCCAAAGCATTTGTTTTTACATCTCTGCAGAGGTGTAATTGAATGATGATCAGTAGGCAAAGGAGAGAAAAGGGACAAGTTCAAACAAGTCCCTCTTGTTGAAGGGGTTTTGCCATCAATGAAGCAAATGAAGTAAAATGAGTAAAGAGCAGCAAATGTACATGTTATAAATCCAAAGGCTGCCTGAAGAGCAGATATCATTCCTCATGTCAAATGAACACAAAATACTGAGTGATGTTGATCAGTAGTGCTCCATAATCTCCTCCAAAAGCAGTGTTGCATAATCTCTCTGAAGGGCATCATCATATAGGGCATAAGAAGACAGCTGCTTCTTATGTTACCTTGAACCTGGGTTTGAAAATTAGTCAAAGGCAATTTCAATATACCTCTGACAACATAATCAAGGGAAAAGATAGCTCAATGATATCTAGCAACAAACACTCTCCATATACAAATCACATTTCTTCTGGTCTTGTGTTCACAGTGATATTTTACAAAAGGATATATACATCTCAGACAAGGCCTCATAAAGCAAGAGGACATGAGTTGCAAGTGATTTTATCAATGATAGAGGTCAAATTCCACTTTGTTTCCTATTGGCATTCTTCAAACAAACATACAAAGCAAGTACAGTGATTGAAATAGATGGAGATCCTGTGTTAAAGATAACCTCCTTCAATAATAAGTAGAGGGTTAGAAACATAGTGATAGAAACCTCCTTCAAAGAGCAAAGGGTTAGAAACAAATGATGGAACCTCCTTCATATAAAAGCAGAGGGTAAAAGACACATTGTTGTGACCTCCTTCACTAAAAAGCAGAGGGTCAGCATGTTTTTAAGTAGCTTCAGGAGTTTTTTTGTGCCACCTCCTCAAAAGATGAACAGTGGATGCATCACCCAGGTTCAATGTTGTGTCTGATAAAGCCTCTGTTGGTAATTCCAGTTGAATAAAAGTGGTAAAACAAATGAAATTTTATAATTTAAGGGCCTATTTCACATCAAAAGCAAAGCAGTGACATGATGGTGCTAAAAATCCTCTGCTCTTATGTTTATAAAAGCCTTCTTCAAAGGATGAATCAGAGGTTATAGTTCTGATTTAAAGCAGCCTCATCTAATGATAAAGTGGCAAACCAAGCTTGGTTTTAAAGTGACTTCTGCAAAAACGGTATAAAGAAGCATCCACCCAGATGATGTATGTGAAAAATGGCATTCTTGTTTTTAAACAAATCCATTATGGTTTATCGAAGATACTCCCTCCAAATGATGAATAAAAGGGCAAACACCAAGAGTTACTTTTTCAGATCATTTAAAAGACAGTGGGCACATTATTAAGATAGATGAACTTTCATTGATTGAAGGCCTCTTTCATCACGAAGTTAAGATCCTAACCATGATTCTAAATGAGCATAAGTGATCACATTTGCAAGGATTTTCTTCAGAACAAATGGAAGGTGTATACACACTCAAGAGAAAGGGTTAGTCCAAAGTGCTTAATAGGAAGCCCTTATCATTTATCAATTATGTAATTCACTCTTAAAAAGCTTCACAATTATTTTGAGACAAGGACACTACCATAAGCAAAGTCACATGGGAAAGAGGACAGGTGGTTCGAGAGACTTCAACAGTGGCCTCCTTCACAAAAGCAGAGGGTCAGCTCTCCAAATGATTAACAGTCCATATAGATCATCTTACTCAAAGGGTAAAACAAAGATGTAAGAGACAGAGTCTTAGTGGACACAAGCAGTTTACATTATGAAATGTTTTAAATCAGAGGATAAGTTCTAGTTTCAAATTTAAAAGGCCACCTTCGAAAGGACTACGTGGCAGAGTGTCTTATAAAGATAATTTTTTGTTTAGAGGCCTCTTTTGTAAACCAACTAAAAGTCAAATCATGTTTAAAGACCTCCTTTATAAACAATTAGAAGACCAAACTGAAAGGATCTCCTTCACTTCTAAAAAACAAAGGATGCATTGTGGTGATTAAGAGACTGCAGCGGTGCTTTTATAATAAACTCCTTTGTAAACAAAAAGAGGCAAATCATAGTTTTATATTCCTTCATGACAAGCTGAAGATTAAAAGATCATCAAGGTTGAATATAGGTTTGAGAGGAAATTCGCAGTGACATCAGAGATTGAAGACATCAGTCATTTTTCAAAAGTTTCTTTCAAACAAGAAAAAAGAAGGCTTCTTCAAATTCCGAAAACAAATGCACCAAGTCATTTTCAATATCTACAAAGACAAAGGGGAAGTTTGTTTTGTTTTTTAAATTAACAAAGGAGGGAAAGATGGTTTAAAAAACCTCCTAAAAGTATAGAGGCACGAGTAGCATATCTTTGTTTCATTGTGAAAAACAAGCCACGGAGGAAAGAACGAATTTTTAAGGCATTTGCAACCTTTCTTACGTGTGGCGCGCCTGTATCTTTGCGTGGCACGCCTATAGGCATTTACAAAAGAATTTTTTTATAGGCATGGTGTGCATGTATCGTTGCACGGCACGCCTGTGCCCGGCACCTGGGCCATACCTGAACAGCCTAGCAACCATTCCTGAACGGCCCAACAACCATTCTTGAACGCAGCGCCCGACGCCCATATGAACATGGCACATTCTTCCCGTTCAGGCCTACTCAGCCTAGCAACCATTCCTGAATGTGTCACCTTCATCCTCCCGGCTTTTTTCTCACTCATGCCTTTGATTTTTCCTGCCTCACTTGCGCCAGTTTTCTCATTCTAGCTTAGCAAACTCCACGAAGTTGACCGGCACCTTTGGAAATCCTTCTTTTCTCATAAAAACAAACGGCCCATTTTTGACCCACCCAGGCCACCTCTGAACGGCTCGGTGCCCGGGCCACTCCTGAACATGGTTTCTGCCAGCCCGGGACAATACTAAAAGGAGCCCTCAAAGGTGTTGAAGTTAAATTTTCAGCAAAGAACTCATCTCCAACTACAGCTAAAGACATACAAAGAGGTATTTATATGTGTTAACCAGAAGTTTTGATTTAAAGGTATGTTTGAAAATCACAAATTTTGAAGAATAAGATCAGTAAAAAAAGGGGCTAGATATCTGTTAATTTGTAAAGGACGTGTTTGTCAAGCCTCCATAGGATCAAATGAGAGGCCAAACATTGTGTGCTAAAAGAAAACAGAACATGTCCTCAAGGTCATAGGTTTTTGTGTGCCAGCCTTAAGAAAAACACAATTGCTCTTAAAATTGTCATATTCATTAAGAAACAGAGAAACAGTGATAAAGGAAGAAAGGCTTATTGGTAGTTTTTAAAGGGAGATTTGTTGTTTTGAATTTGTAAAAGGATAGTCACAATTTTACAGAGGAAGCCAAGCATTGTGTGCTAAAAGGGAAAAAGAAACTGATCTTCATCAAATAGATTATCTGCTAGCCTAGGAAAGAAGGATAACAATGATTTCAAAAGGAGAAACCTAGTTGGTTTTCAAGAGTGTAGTCCTTTTTTAGAGACAAAGGAAGATAGTAATTTGGGGAAATAGTTTTGATCGGTTTATAAGGGGTTTGCTCACCTCTTAAACCGTGATTTCAAAAAAGCCAGTGATTGAGGGGAAATAGTTTTTGTGTTAAAAAAAAAGGGGGACTTGTCTTCAAAAACCACAAATAGATCTTATTAAAGGCCTCTTTGCTCAAAACAAAGTGCAAGGGAAGTAAATTTGTTTTCATTTAACAAATACTTGTTTTCCAACTAAAGAGAAAAGCAATGCTCAAAGAAGGGGTCTATTTTTCAATACATTTCAAGGTCTTGTTTGGTAAGTCAGTGAAGGGTATTAGAAAGCAAAAATGCCTCCAAAGAAGGACAGCAGGAGTGGGTATCACAATAGGTTTGAGTCTTTGACAACTCAAGAAGTAAATGAATCCCCTTCAATTCTTTTTAACTTCCATGAAGTGGGCTGCCTTGATTTTTTCCAAAAATTCCAAGAAGTAAAAAATCACCCTCCTTTGACACATTTGTTTGCTTTGAGGCTGCAAGAAGGGAAAATTCACATAGCAGGTCTGGACTTCAAACTCACTCCTAGGGCTATCTCCAAAGCAACTAAGATCCCCTGTATAGGATAAAATTGGTTCAAACAAACATACCTAGATCTGAATCACTATAAACCCTTTCTAAAACCAGACCATCAGGATGCTTGCCAAGCTATTTTCCCTTTTTCTCACTTATTGAGCAGCTATGCCCCCCTCATGAAAGTCATCATGAATTATTTCACATGTGAAGGGAGGTTTTCCCAGATTTATGCCTATCACACCAGGCTTCTTATGCATTTCACAAGAACTTAGTTGTTGAACCTACCTTTCCTCCTCCACAGAAGCATTGACAAGATGGCCTCTACTGTCCAAAAGAAGCCCTCTGCTCAACACCAAGCTTGTTTGTTTCATCATTCCCTTATCAAGATCATCATCCTCCATCAACTTGAGAAAAAGGGAGTTTCTTGGGACGCTTTCATCTCCCATCCGGATTTTACTATGGCCTCTTCATCTCATGGCCCATCTCATGCGCCTCCCTCACCACCTACTCACCTTGTCTCTCCCTCTTCTAGTCAATCCACTCCTAAAAGGAAAAAATCCCCTATGATAGAGAATTAAAAGGAGAAATCTAAGCAAAGCAGTGATGAGGAAGGGAAAAGTGACAAGAATCAAAGCAGTGATGAGGAAAGGCAAAGTGACAAGAAGAAAACTAGTGATGATGAGGGACAAAGTAAAGAATCTAATCATGACAGTGAGGGAGAAGGAAATGATGGTGAGCATGAAAAAAATTATGGTGATCATAGAAGTCATGAAGAGGAACATGGTGGCAGCCAACACAACAGTAATCATGAGGGTGATGAGGGAAAAAATAGTGAAGGTAAAGAACATAGCAGTCATGAAGAAAGTAGTGATAGAGATGAACAAGACAGTCCTCAAGAAAATAAACAGAGTGGCAGCCAAAACAGTGATGATGAGGGTCATAACAGTCCTTAAAGAGACACTAAGGATGAGAAACATGACAGCCCTCAAGCAATCAATGATGATGGCAAGAAAACACCAAACAATGAGCATTCTGAAGGGGGCAGCATCGAGCAAAAAGATAAAAATAGTCCTAAGGGCAGCCAAGACCAAATCAAGGACCAAGTTGAGCAAGTGCAAGTAATGAAACCTCCTCTCTCTTCTCCTCAACACAGCCAAGAGCATGTGCTAGCTGCCTCTCCTAGGTAAGGGGCCATGACTTTTCCTCCAAAAGTGGTAAAGCCTAGAAACACTAGATCTGCAAAGAAGAAGATCACTCCATCAGTGACTAGCAATGTCACAAGAGCGCTAAGAAGTAGAGGCAAACTGCCCAAGAAGAGTATTGTTGAATTTCCAAAGAGGAAAAGGACCAAGAAGCCTATCTAAGGCAAGGGTAAAGAAAAAGAGGAACAACAAAAGAGTAGTCATGAAAAGGAAAGGAAGTTTGACATCATACAGATAGACAGTGATGTTGGAGATGATGAAGCTAGGATTCTTGAGGCTCTTTTGCAAAATAGAGAAGCCAAAATTCATGACCTAAAATTTGATATAGAAAGGTCAAAGGACCTCATACATGTTCTACAGATGCAAAACAAACAAATGAGTGGTCAAATGGTAGTTTATGAGGCCCGGGATTTCAAATACCAAAGGAAAGCCTACAAAGCACAAGTCAAGCTTGAAGAGCTTATGGGTGAATTTGATGATACTAAAGAAGAAGAGCAGCCAATGAGAAAGAGGCCTAGGACTATGGGTCTCAGGAAAGCTTTGGAGAAAAAGAAGCAAGAAGAGGTGGCCCTTGTTCGATCTTATCCTCTCACACAATTGCTCGCCCAAGAAATAGAAAATGATAAAGAATCGTGGCTTGAAAGGGCCAACAAGAATTTGGATGATAAATTAGAGAAAACTAAAAGAGACTTGAGTCTACAAAAGAAGACGACCAAGCATTACAAGAAGTTGAACCAATTTTCCCGAAGAAAGCTCAAACTTGCTCAAGAAAGGCTCAAAGCTGCCCGAAAGAGGCGCCCGGTAGAAAAAGTGGAGAAAGGCATATCTAGGCTTGAAATATTGGCCTCCGCTTCCTTTCATGCTTCTAAGAACCCATAAGGGGCTTACTCGCAAAAATTGAGCAAATTTTGACATGATTTTTTTTTTGTGTTTTTTAGCCCTAATTGCACATTTTTCGAGGCACTTTTGTTGGGGTTCCCATGTTTTGGCCAGGTTGACAAGACCAAAAGATGAGACAACATAGAACCACTTTCAGACCTTAGGATCTAGCCCTCCTAGGTCTAGAGAGGGATCTCTCTATGATGGTCAAAGTATATGTGTCTTTGAAGCTCACAATAAGGTATTAGGCTAGGTATGAAGCACAGGGTTTGTTTGTTTGATTGTTTATGTTTGGTTGTTGGGAATCAGGAAAGAAGGATCCAATATAAGGCAAGGATGAGCAAAGAGGAAATTTAGGCAAAGGTAGATAATTCAGAGAACATCAAGGCCATTGGGCAATGGAGTCAAGAAAGGATTTATTTGTAATCAATGTGCAAGCTTTCAGTGGGCTAGTCATCTAGGGCATTTGGATCTTATAGGATGATTGGCATAGTGGAACATGAAGGATTGAAAATGAATGAAGGAGAACCATCCAATCCTGTCTATAGATCAGGTCAGAGGTCATTTAACTCCAGACCTTCTTGGACAAAATCAGAGGTAAGACAAGGGATCTTAGAAAGGCTTAATTGGGATGGAAAGATCCTAGTGAGGCAAAGACAAGGTTCTAGACCTCCCAGTGTTCTCAACACATCCAACTAGATCCTAGCAAGAACATCTAAACACAATGTTCATTAATCCATACATCAGAGAGCAGGAAATAACATCCACTACACTGGTTAAATCAATTGAAATCAGTATTCAGATACACATATAAGCAGAAAACATAAAGGGTTGGGAGAGCAGTAACATAAGGTACCTATCAAGGGTAAATCTTATGCCAAACTTCTGATGCGAGCCAGTAGAAATTGAATGAAATGAAATTAGACACAGTGATAAGAAAACATCACCAGCTGCTTTAGATCAGGATCCAAAGAAATATGCTTGTTATATTAAAAACAACACCAATCAGGTACATCATTGCCCACAGCTTGAACATTCAGTTTGAATACATAAAATCTCAGCCTATATTACAATATTACACAGAGAACTTGTCTCAAGAGGAAAATGCTTGCGTTTCACTGATATCTCATCAACAACCAACAACAACATTTTCTCATGAGCTTTATAGCTTAAGAGAAGCAGGAGAGATAGGTGGGAACTTAAATGTTGAATTAAATTATTGGAAAGAAAGAGGGCTAAAGCCCATTCTGTTTGAATGCTGAGTATTTAATTTTTATAACCCCTTTATGCAAGAGCGATATTCTCTGGATATGATTTTGACACCCTTTGGCCGCAGTGCTGTACTTGTGGTAAATAAACAAAAGACGAAAGAACTACTGAAAAGTCTACTTCATAAATGTTTTAATTGTTTTGAACTGCTGTTAGGGTGGGAATTCCTTCAGGGACACGGTGCATAGTAAAAGCTGTATGGTCGCCCTGTACTTGATGAAGAAAAACATTCTGCTAATGAATAAACCCTGATATTACCTTTTACTTGTGCTCAGGATCCTTTGATCGATCCTCGGGGTCTTCAAACTGGTGCTTTGCCTCTTAAACTACTGATTTAAGGCTCAGGATCTTCATTAGAGTGCCTTAATCTCCTTTGCCTCGTACTGAAATATTCTGCCGCTTCATCTCTGCTTTTTCAGGTTAGCTCGAGCTTAAATGGCTCCGGATGGTTCTCCACAGGGCTTTAAACTCTGCATCTTTAAATGATCGTCCTATCTTCACCTTCCCGGGTCCTTGCTCATAAATTTTTCCCTTGTAAATGATCTTCCTTGATTTCACTGTCCTTGTAGTAGAGATTGCGCATCCTGACGATCTTCGATCATTTACAACCCTGCAAAACACGAAAACAGTGAAGAAAACAATGGATGGGGTGGCGGACAATGTGAATAATGAACATGATTGTGCCAATGATGATATGAGGGAAAAACTCACAGAGAAATGGTGCAAGGATGCTCGGGTGGAGGGTGGCGGTATGCAGAGCGAAAAAACGAATGAAAAACATTAAAGAACACAAAAATGAACCAATTATACGTAATGGAATGGACGAAGGTACACGTGGAGATGACGTGGCAAAACAGGAGACAGCGGAACAGTCAACGATGGAGGAGCAAAACTGGACCGTCGATCGCGGTGGAGAACAACGGCGGAGGGAGACAGACAGCGGGCCATAACATGGGTTACCGCGTGCGCAACTTTGTTGAAAGACGACCGTAGGATGAAGCCCTCAAGATCTGATGACTGTCGTGGATTTCGCTCGGCATCCGTGGTCAAGAGATAATGCACGGGGGATGGGCGGTTTTGCCGTCGTACAAGGGACAGGTGGTAGACGATGAGTGGAATCGCTGGGTGCTCGGGGAAAACCACCCACCGCGCATAAGTGGTGCGGAATAACCAAGTTGTTTCTGAACAGTGCGCGGGTGGGGGCCACAAGACAGGTGCATTCTGGGCTGTCGATCTGGTGGGTAAGCGGACGGCGATGGCGCGTTCAGAGGGACGGACCGTGGGCATAGGAGATTAGCGCCTTCGAGACTTCGTGGGTGGTTTCAGCACGGGATCACACGGAGGAAAAGGCGCGAGGCTAAGCGGGAGAGGGGTTGGGCCTGGAATAAGGTTCAAAGTGGGTTTTCAAGCCATTTTTAACGTATTTTGAGGCCCAAAGGGTAACGACATGGGGATGGAGGGGGAATTTGGGAAAAAAAAAGGGTGCAGGGATCTTTAGAAGGGATTTAGGGGGTTAATAGGGAAATTAAAAGGGGAAAAGAGGAACTTTGACAAAGAGGAGTGAAAGGGGGAAAATGTGGAGTTGGCAGGGAACAAGGGGTAATGTAGGCCTTTTGAGGAATGGATCAGCAGAGAGGGTTTATATTAGGCACAGCACAAAGAGACTTCAAGGAGGATGGCTTTTCAGGGGGAGAGGCATTCCTTCAAGGCTCCACAATAATCTAGCCCCCAGCTTGCTTGTCAAGAATTTCATAGGGGGGCTAACAACTTCCATGGGTGCTAGGAGCATCCTCAGCTCATGAAAGTCATTTTTTTGGAATGAATAAATTTGGGGGTAGCTACTCACAAATTTTTAGATCCAAAGGAGGTGTTTTGGTCCCCCAAAGAGGCAAAAATCAGTCAAAATTCACCTTTTTGCCTCACATATCAGCAAGGGCTACTTTTCTGGGTTTTTTCACTCAGTCCACCATTTTACATTCTTTTAGGGATCAATTTTGGAAAAATAAAGTAGTTCCAAAAACTAGACATCCAGTTCTTTCCAACGAGCCATCACGGGCCTCGTTTCGACATCGGGAGGTCCCTCAAAAGTTGTTTGCAAAACAGGAAATTTTCTATTGCTACGTTCCTGTAGCATTTTGGCAAAAAAGGCAGTTTTCTGAAGTGGCTTATCCAAATATGCGTTAAGCCTTTTTTAGCCATTGTCAGTCATGAAAAGTCAATTTTATTTCCTTTTTTTTCATTTTAAGATATTTTTTAAAAGATATTTTGTGCCTTGGGCTTTGCAAAGCCTCAAGGATAAAATCAGATATTTGTAATAGGCCAATGGCCTTCTAGATGCTCTTGGATAGTTTCTTTCTCTTTCGCCTTTATATTCCAAGATATTTCATTGTAACAAGAGGCTGAACTTGATGTTATAGAGCAATACATGGTATTACAAACTTGGAAGAAATACTTTGTCTCATGAAGTGGATAATTTCTTGTGTGTTTTGGATGGTGGAAGAGGACTGTTGTAGGATTCCATGACTTGGAAAATGGTATATTGCTCCTTATCTGTTGTGTTTCCTTAGTTTATCATACATTTTTTCATGCTTCTTACTTGCTGTAGATCAGTAAAGAATAGATTTGAGACATGCCCATGGAGGCACCTCAAGTTTCCTGATTTCATTACAGTTTTTATGTTTTTCTTCTTTCTTAGTTATGTTAAAGAATTTTTAACTGCTCTTTGATACCCTAAGAACTTGTTATCAATTTCATTAATGTTTATTATGTATGCTATCTAGTATGATTCGCAGTATGCCCTTTTTACTCATAGCTAACCAAAACCCCATTACTGAAACCTTTCTCTAAATGTTTGATTGTCCTAGTTGAACCAAAGAGGTCTTGTGTCGATCTTGCCCTTTGCCTATGCTCTGCAATCTTAGTTCAAAGTTCCCGATAGCTCAAATATGATGTTTAGGAGTTCCCTCTTCATAGATTGAGTTTTTTTTTTTGTCTTGTTTATTTTCCCCAAAGTCAGAATGTGATTTTCCCAAAGTTAGAGGGTCTTATACTTCTATGTATCGCCTGAATGTTTATTTTATGCATCTATCAGTTTAAAGTTTCATTTATCGTGATTAATGGTTAGCCCTACCACATAGATGTCTGTTGTAAAACTATTTATGCTTAAAACTCTTTGTCCTTCACAAACCTAGTGTCCATCCCATTTCACTCCACCTAAAGAATCCATTTTACCTCGACCAAATCAGCCCTGCAATATACCTAGTCCATCATTTGAGGCATTCTCGACCTTTTCAACCCCATAGCCCAGTCGATCTGAAAATATTTTGATCTATTTATCCTTTGATCAGTTCCTCCCTCAAAAACCTAAAACAAGCTAAAAACATACTTAACAACTAGCCTAAAATCCAATACATAAGAGGCAAACAAATCTACATCCCTTGCACAAATAGAGAGAGCCCTCTCTGATTCCAGGAAGGCTAGGTCCTTGGGCTCCAAAGTTGGTTTGATGTTACCTTGTCACTTGGCTTGCCAATCTGCCAAATCATGGGACCCTAACATAATGGCGATCACGGTGGGACTCTGAGTGAATAAACAAACTTAGACTTCCATAAACATTTCAGCATCCCTTAAGAGATTATCTTGTCAACTTACCCCAACACTCACGCTTAATGGCAATCACGGTGGGAAATTGAGTCAAAACATCCTAGGTATCCCTTAGGAACTCTCAAAGTCTCAGCTAAACTTAGAAAACTTAAGTGTTGTCCGAAGAGTAGAAACTAGCTCTTTCATCATCTTAGCAAAATGATGATTCAGTTATAGAAAACTCTTACAAACCTCAGGGCTACACATAGGAAAATCAGAAAACTCCAAAAAATATCCCCAAATTGGATTTTTCTCAGTTATTGGTGGTGGACCATAAGTACATATCTCTAAAAACAACAAAACATCCACTTGGCGACTCCACTAGCCTTTAGTAGGCCTAATACTCCATAAAAACCAAAAATTCCATAAATCATACTATCTTGTTGACTTACCTTTCCCAAAAACTCAAAGCTTATGATGCAGCCTCTGAAATCAGTGACAAACTAAGTACAACTTAGGGATTCAGAAATCTTCATCTAAACATAGGAAATCGACAGAATAAACTTTCAAATAGAACCATAGCTTTCTCAACAATCTAGCAAACTATTGAAACTAAGTTTTCAGTCATTCTTGCAAGTTTCCACATAAAAAAATCTCTAGAAAAGCATTTTCCTAAAAAAACATCCTTGTCAGTATTGGTGGTGGACCATAAATCTCAAGAAAATCCACCTGGCGACTCCACTAGCCTTCATTTTGTTTTGACCATTCTTCACATTAGAAAAACCCCTAGAGAGGACATCCATCCAAAAAACAATCACAACTATCACCCTCTCTAAACTTTGACTTTGAAATCTGGCTTCACGAAGAATTAATACCAGATCTCACCCGAACCCAAATCCCCCTATCATAGTTGATGACCCAGAAAATATTTTGCGGCAAATTTCTGAAACTGGTAACTTAACTACCGATAAGACCATCCATAAAGGAATCTTTGTACCTGAACACCTTACATCCTTGCAAGATTCCCAGTTTGACTAGAGTTCGGCAAAAGCCCTTTTTAGAAGCAAGTCGCAAAGTAAAATCAACCTTGACGACCTTGAGCCCTTAGATTTGCAACAAAGTCCTAGCAGAGAAGCCTCACCCACTACACCTCCTGATTTTCAGCTTCTCCACCATTTTGGCTCTTATCACCCCAAATCTGCTCAAAATCAGTCCACAAGTCCAAGTACTTCCACCACACCTTTTCAGACCACCACTGTGCAAATCACCTCATCCCATACCACAAATCCTCACACTGTAAATCTACCATCAGCTCCCATCATGACAACTTGGTATGCACCCTTAGTATTACCACTGCCTTTGGTACCTTTGCAAAATTATTACCAATCTCGAATCCCACACTTCACCGAAACTGAGGCTATTACTGCTCAACAGCATGTAGAGAGGATCAATGATGCGTTTGACTACATGGAATTAACAGATGAAACCATAAAAATGAGAATGTTCGCCCAAAGCCTAGGTGGAGAACCCAAGAAATGGTTTAAAAACTTAGCTCCTAACAGTATACATGATCTCCTATCACTTTACCAAACTTTCATAAACAGGTGGGAAATCAGGAAAAACCCCATCCAAATCCTTTTCGAATATAACAATCTTAAAAGGAATATTGGGGAAAGTGTTCAGGACTATTGCACTAGGTTCAGCAGTGTTTATAACACCCTCCCGCCTCACATGAAACCTCCTCTTGGCTGAGCACTAGTAAAATTTCTCGAAGCTTTCGATCCGGATATGACATACCAACTAAGAGAAAGAGATCCCGCAACTTTAGAAGAAATGAAAAAAGTAGTTATTAGTGCCGAAGCCAACCTAGCTGAAAAGAGAGCTAGGATCAGATCAGAAAATAAAGCCACATACCGAGATGAGGCCATGCCTTCAGTTCCCTCCTCAGATCCCAGAATAGACAACCTAGTTAGATCCATGGAAAAAATGTGGGAAAGAATAAATCTGAATGAAAAAACACCTCTTAAGGACAACCAGCCAAACCCTCAAAACAGAAACCGGAACCAAAACTTTAGAAGAGACCCACCTCAGAACAAACCAAGGGAGAATTATCAACAGATCAGGCCACCTTTCCATTAAAAATATGTTGGTGAGGTAGAAAGAGATATGGAACCACTTGATGAAAACCACTTAAACTTGATAGGTTCTGATAACGAGGGTGAGGTTTTCCTCACAGAAGAGGAACAAGTTTTCTTCTCCCCAAACCAAAATAAAACAAATTATGAGGACCCTAAAGATCCTGAAATAGGGTTACAAAATGCCATAATGGAAGATCATAGGCAATATGATCTTAGGAGTAAGAAAAACCAAGACAATTATAAGAAAGGTAGCTCAGACACTGCTGTTACAAAAGCCCTCGATACCATTCTTAAAAGAACAGCAAATAGTAACAAAATCATGGCTAAGAGAACTGACCAGAACAAAGACAAAACTAGCCAAGCAAGCCTTGATCCCAACTATCCTAGTACCTCTACTAAGATTCCTGAAACAACTATATTGAGCGAAAACCCGAATCAAAATCAACAAATCAAGAATATAAAAGAATTTATGGCTAATCGAACTGAGATGAATATGCGCAAAACCCAAGCACCTTTTAGTTTCGAAGGAGAAATTGCCAATATCAAGATAACCGTACCCCTCATTGAGCTAGTAATTGTAGATAGGTACAAGTCTCAAATCTTTAAAGTCTTAAACATAGGAAATTAAGCAGATACTTTAAATCTGACAAATGACAAACCCGAGCTTTTATTTGGTCCCAAAATAGAAGGTGAATACCAAGAAGGAACTGTTTCCCCTTTCTACGTAATTTTGAACATCCATGACAGGATATTACATAACGCCATGTTAGATTCTAGTGCCTCCCATAACCTCATGCCTAAAGCAGTCATGGAGAGTTTGGGTCTAGAGGTAACTAAACCTTACAAAGATCTGTACTCATTCGATCAAGTCGGGTCAAATGCTTAGGCCTAATAAAGAACCTGTGTTTCACTTTAACACAAATACCAGCTAAAAGCCTAAACATGGACGTAGTAGTGGCTGATATTCCTCCCAAGTATGGAATGCTATTATCAAGATCATGGGCCTCCAAAATACAAGGTACCCTTCAAATGGACATTTCATTTTCTACCATCTCAGTCTTTAACCAAACTAGGAGGTTGTACCAAGAAACTCACATGAAATATATGGTAAGCAACCTAGATAGGCCAAACAATACTCCAGTTTATTCCATTCATTCCAATTTAGATTATTTTATCCTATACAATGAAAGTGATATAAATGAGCAGATAAAAGGAAATGAAGAAGAATTCAAACCATCAGAACAACATTACTCATCTCCAGACAAAGAAATTAATGATCAAAACCCTAAGAAACCTGAAAAAAAACTTAGTAACATGTATGACAAGGAAACTCTTTGGAGTATAAGCTTTGATGGTTCCTGTGGCAGAACTGGTTCCGGGGCTAGCATCTGGATACATAATACTAATGAAGGTCATTGTTTCAGATTAGAATTCCAATGTACCAATAACATTGCAGAATATGAGGCCCTTCTCCTTGTTCTACACTTACTCAAAGACTTAGGCGCTAAGAAAATATCAGCCCAGGGAGATTCAGAACTTGTAATTAGATAAATAAAGTGTGAATATTCGGAAAAAATCTCAATATTGAGAGAATACAGGAATGCAACATTAGGCATCCTTAAAACTTTTGAAAGATATGAACTCACTTATGTTGCTAGGACTCAAAATAGCCTAGCAAATGAACTCGAATTTACTGCAAGAAATTGCCAAAAACCATTTGTGAATGAACAATACAGTATCCAAGTCAAACATCATCCTACAGTGCTAGACAACATCGACCATTGGCAAATATTCAAAGATGATGAGCAAATTGATGATTTTTTGCAATCTACAAATGAGTTTGAAATAACTGAAACAAACTTAGGACATGAAGAAAGAAGTCTTGACAAAAATAAAGACCAAGAGCCAGATTTACCTTCTCCAACAGATATAAACTTAATTAATCATCCTTATGAAGCTGAAACATGTGAGGACCTAGACCAAAGAGAGCTTGAAGTCTTACACTGTGAAAATGACACCATACCTAGAGGTCTTGCACCCTTAGAGGAATTGTTTGATTTTAATGACGTGGACAAAAAACCAAAAATGGAATCTACTAAAGTTGATATAGAGGAATATAACATAGGAAGCACAGAAGAACCAAAAATGATCAAACTTTCCAAAACTCTCCCTCCCCACATAAAACAGAAATACATTGAATTGTTTAAAGAGTCTAAAGATGTGTTCACCTAGGGATACCAAGATTTGAAATCATACGACACAAGCATTATTCAACATAAGATCCCCTTCAAGGAAAACCAGAAACCTTTCAAACAAAAGTTGAGAAGAATAAATCCAGTCTAACTGCCTTTAGTTGAGAAGGAAATCAAAAAGATGTATGATGCCGGGATAATAGTTTCCCTTAGGTACTCTGAGTGGGTTTCAAATCTGGTATCAGTCAGAAAAAATACCAATGAGATTAGACTTTTATTGATTTCTGAAATCTGAATAGAGCCTCTTTAAAAGACAAATATCCTTTTCCTAAAATGGACCACATACTTCAGAAAGTGGTGGGTGCTAAAATAATCTCATTGCTTGATGGTTTTTCTGGATACAACCAAGTGCTAGTTTTTCCTAGTGATCAACACAAAACTGCTTTCACCATACCTTGGGGCACTTTCATGTATGTTAAAATGCCTTTTGTATTAATGAATGCTAGTTCCACATTCCAAAGATCCATGGACATAGCTTTCTCAGAAGACATAGCTTATTACATAGTCATATATCTTGACGACATCACAGTATATTCCAAATCAGATGAAGAACATTTGGTTCACTTAAGAAAGGTTTTCAAAAAATGTAGGAAATATGGTTTATCTCTGAATCCCAAGAAAACACTTTTCGGTCTTGAAGAAGGAAAACTCCTAGGTCACATCATTTCTGAAGATGGAATAAAAATAGACCCCAAAATAATCGAAGGCATACTGCAAATCAGTCACCCCAGAAACATTAAGGAATTACAATCCTTTATTGGAAAAATTAATTTCTTAAGAAGATTCATCCCAAATCTTGCTGAACTTCTGAGAGATATCACTAACATGTTAAAAAGGAAGTTGGAGTTAAATGGACTACAGAACCAAAAGATCTTTTGAATTGGTTAAAAAATCCCTCACCGAAACACCAGTACTAATAAGTCTTGATTTCACTAAAGATTTTTACATTTTCTCATTTGCATCTGAACACACGATAGCTACAGTATTATTACAAAAGAACACAGCAGGGCAAGAACAACCCATAGCCTTTTTTAGCAAATCCCTAAGAGATGATCCCTTGAAATATAATATCATGGAAAAACAGGCATTCGCATTGGTAAAAGCACTGAAAGATTTCCAAGTTTATATCTTGCATTCTCATATCATCGCTTTCATTCCCCATACCATCGTCAAAGATATATTAAATCAAGATCCCAATGGTAAAAGGGGAAAATGGATCTCTATCATCTTAGAATATGACTTAGAAATCCGACCCACCAAACTTGTTAAGGGATAAGGACTCACAAGACTAATGGCTGAAACAAACCTCCAAGCATTAGATATAAATTTTTTTGACACCTTAGAAGAACAGGAAGAATGTGCAGCCCCTCATGTTGAAGAAATGTTTTTAAATTCATCTTGGTATGCTGATATTCTTTATGTGTTATTTTATCTTAGTGCTCCTCCAACCTTATCAAAGAAAAAAGCAAGATTCCTCAAACAAAAATCTTTAAAGTTTTGTATTTTAGATGGAATTCTGTATTGGAAAAATCCCACTGGTATGCTGCTTAAATGTTTTCTTGAGGATGATGCAGAAAAAATTATGCACGAAATGCATGAAGGAGAATGCGGAGGGCATCTCTACTGGAAAACCACAGCCAAAAAAGTCCTTAGAGCTGGTTATTATTGGCCTACCTTATTTCCTAACACTCACAAAGTGGTTATGACATGCCATAAGTGCCAAATTTTTTATGGCAAGAAAAAACTTTTACCTTTGCCCTTACATCCCATCATAGTTCAAGGACCTTTCCAACAATGTGGTTTATATTTTATTGGGAAGATTCACCCTTCTTCATCTTCTAAACACAAGTGGATCCTTACAGCCACTGATTACTTTACCAAATTCATAGAAGCCATACCCTCCAGGAATGCTACCGATTCAGTCATCATCAAGTTCCTAGAAACCAACATTTTGTCTAGATTCGGTTGTCCTAGGAAAATTATCAATGATAACGCTGCTGCCTTTTCCTCCAAAAGAATGGTTTACTTCTATTACAAATACCATATTACATTAGGACATTCCACAGCTTATTACCCCCAAGGTAATGGTTTAGCCGAGTCCTCTAACAAAAGCCTAGTCAACACCATTAAGAAGCTTCTTGAACAAAATCAAAAGGCATGGCATGGAAAACTAGTGCATGCACTATGGGCTGTGTTGGTCTCCCGTGTTTTGACAGTTTGGAAAATCAAAAGACAAGGCAACATCAGAACCAATCTTTAGAGTTCCGGGATCTAGTCCTCCTATTCTCAGAGAGGGATCTCTCAAATATTGTTTGCAAAAGTTTATCTTGTGTGCTTTGAGTATGGATTTTAGACTAGTTATTAAGTGCAGATGTTTGTTTGGTTGGGTTGAGTTGATACAGCAGAATATGAAAGGTCTAAGAAAGATAGACAGAAAGGGGAAATATCTAGTTCATTGGGCAATGGAGTCAAAATAAGGTCATGACAAACTCTTCAAGGGATATGGGATATCAAAAGGCAAATCTAACTTGACCGCAGGATCCTTTTGTTTTTGGAATGAAGTGAACATTAATAATTTGGAAAGAGAAATTTAATTCTCAACAAAGGGGACTTGAAAACATAACTTAACAATAGAGAGATATTTGATAGACAGGGCTAACCATAAATTCTACAAACATTCTTTAAGCAAATAATGACTTCGAGACAACTTTTAGAATTAAATCTAAGATTCGGGGAACACCCTATTTCCTCAAAGATCTTATTCTAAAGGACTTTAGAAAAAATAAGAGATTCACTGATAATTGCATTCATAGAAGAGGGAACACCTAAATAACATCTATGCTTACAACTATAAAGACCTTCAAAACAACTTTTCAAGCAATGGCAAAGGGCAAGATCAAAACCGACCTCTTTGATTGACTTAAGACAATGGTACTTCAAAGGGAGACTTCAATAACGGCTTTCAAGGGATAGCAGACAAGCAGGGAGAACCATAAATCATGCTGAAACCAAATATTTGAGCTATTAAGGAAATAAATGAGCATGAAGACTAAAGAGAAGGTTTAAAGCCTCTAAAATACTTCAACAGAAGAAAACATAAAACAGTGAAGGGTGAACAGGTCTAAGGTGCTTCCAGGAGTCATTTATTAGCCTAAAAATTTCAACCTACTGTAGTAAGAAATTATGAAACATAATGAAAACAGGAGAAAACATTAAACAGTTAGAATACTTCACCGACAACCAAGCTCATGAATCCAATGATAGAGCCTTCTCAGGAACGGGCATGCAACATCATCATCAAGATATCCGAGACTTCAATTTTTTTTCAACTTCAACAGACTTGTATATTTATTTCAAAGAGTTTCAAAGTTACAACTTGTGATCAAACAACAACCAACAATTTCTCATCTTCTACTAAGGTATTTATAGAATAATGAGGAGGAAAGATCTGAGAAAAGATCTCTCAGGACAATTAATACAGGTTCAAGACTTCTCGGCCTTTTGAGGGGCTCGATGGAGAATTTTACAGGTGTAACACTGTATTAACTGTTTTACAATAAATATCAAAGCTCGGTGGGAGATTTTGTTGACCTTGAGGCTCTGCGTAATGTTTGGAGTAACTCTGCGGATATTTCTGCATTGATTTCCCTGCAGAAGTAACTCCCTGGCTGTGTTGAGGCAAAACATCTTCCTTTGCAATAACTTTGGCCCTGTTTTGAAAGGTTTGAGGCAACATGTGGCGTTTAGCTGCTGGGAGGAATCAATTCGCCTCCTTTTTGTGGCGGTGAAGGGTTTGTTGTCACTAAAATACTTTAGGTATTCTGCAGACTATGTTTTAGATTGGGGGATTAGGCTTTTGATAACAGTCTTAGCCGTAATCCCCATAAAACTGTCTTCAATTCTCTGTGCTGGCACATTTCTGGTCTTCAACAGCTGATACTCTTTGACCGTGCTGGATTCTTAGTGTTTTGCTATTACACAGGGCTGCGCAGGGTTATACGGCATCAATGCCTCATGAAACACTGATGAAAACGTGAATTTGACAACTGCGAACGATTTCCTTTGATAAATCAAAGGAGGGAGGGTCGTCACCCTCATCTTTCAAATTTCATCTGAATATAGCGAAAAACGTTAAACCCTACAAAATACAAACAAAATTTATTAAATCTTGCGTTTATAGGTTAAACTGCATTGGAGGATGTGCGTAGGAATCAGGGTCATTGGATCATGGAGCGGGGGTGCAGATCGACGGCGGAGATGCAGCGGCGGGATGTAATGGGAAAAACCTTTGTAAACCACAAAATATATCATTTTTTACTTTACAAAGGAAAAATGCGTTTTTATATGAAAGGTGGGGGTATCCTATGGTGGGCCCGGCGGGATCGATCGCAAATCGCAAAAGGTGGAAATGCGATGGCGGATTTATGCGACAGAGAGAATATGTGATATTGCGATTTGTGATGAGCGCTGGGGAAAAATGTGATTGGAGCGGTCGCATCGCAAATATTTGCGATGGATCAAACGGACGTAAACAACGAAATGCGAAATTGCGATTATGCGATTTGCGATCAGGCGGAACGATCGCATCGCAAGTTTTTGCGATGGGTCAATTGAACACACCATAGGAAAATACGATAATGTGATATTGCAATTTGCACTGAGCGCCAAAGGGTTTAGAACTCGGTTCCAGGGCACAGGTATATGGATGAAAAGGGTTAGGGGCTTAAGCTCGAGGGGGCTTAAGTCCTATACATAAAAACATGTATTTTCATGGTTTTTTTTTTAAGGGTTTTTTGAAGGAAATGAAGGTTCCGATAAGGCTAAGAAGGGGTCTTAGACTTTGTAAAAATGAATTTTGATGAGGGGAAGAAGCAGAAAGGTGAAAATGAGGGGTTTTTGTGGGAAACAAGGGGATAGAAATATGAAGTTAATTTGGGAAGGAGGGAAAGGGAAAATAGGGTTTGCAACAGTATCTTGGCTTTGGAAAATAGCAGGATTTTTGAGTTCTGAAGGGAAACAGCAGATGCAGATTTTGGACAGAGGCATGAGGCCTTCTAGAGTCTTCAAGAGCCAACCATTTTTAGTGATAAAATTTGTTTCTTGGAGGCTCAAAAAGTCTTAGCCACCTTTTGGTATAACAAATTTTATAGGTGGCTAACAGGCTGATAGACTAACCACCAAGAAATCAATCAGTATGTCTCCCTATCAACTAGTGTATGGCATGGATTCCATTTTCCCGACATCTTTAGCAATTCCAATGATGAAGCTATTACAAGAAATTCAAATAGAAGAAAATTACATGCAAAGGAGAATAAATCAGACTATCCATTTATAGCAAACAAGAGAAGAATTTTACCAAAGGACTCAGTTAGCGCAAGATAAGATGAAACAGATTTTTGACAGAAGGACCAAAGAAAATGATTTTCAGATTGGAGATAAAGTATTAAAGTGGGATTCCATAAGAGAAGATAAAGGAAAGCATGGTAAGTTTCAAAACTTATGGAAAGGGCCTTTCATTATCAGTTCAGTTAGCGGAAACAATGTTTTTTCCCTGCAAGAACCTGATGGGACTTAAACTTTTGGAGGTCCTGTAAATGGCAGGACACTAAAACATTAATTTTGTCAAGAGCTTCATTTTTAAACATTTTCACTCATTTTACATATCACTGTTTGAAGAAATAAATCAAAAAAAAGAAAATACAAAAACAGTAGAAAAGTTGAAAAGAGGGCAATTTTAGAAAATAGCAGAAAAGCCCCATGTTCAAAAAATAGTCATGCTGAAAGTGCGCAAGTCCAAATGCCACTACTAGTGCTCAAAATATATCTTGTTCATTTATATAGCCTAATCATAACTGAACACATTTTAAATTGATTGTTGATAAGTTAGTGAAAGAAGTGATAGTCAAAATGTGTAAGCTTGACTTGTCAAAGAAAGTAGATTAGGAAAATATATTGGTTCCACACGCTCAAAACAGAACCAAAGAAGAAAACAGGGATGAAAAACAAACTATGTATCCTAGCCCTGGTTTTTCCTAAATCTCATTTCATGCAAAATAATATTTGTGTGCAGCTTGTATTTTTATGCCACAAACACATGACAAATCAGACTGTCTAATCCTGATTTGGTCATTTTTCAATTTCATGTTTTATTTTAGTGAATGAAATCCTGTCGAACAACTTAATCTTGACAGTCAGTCTAGCATAGGTAGAGAAACAAAGGATTTCATCAGTTTAATCTGAACTCCTGGAAGATATAAGTGTAGAATTAGATAGTGCCTTTTTCAAAAATATCATGTCAAAGGGTTGCTAGTCCAAATGCACCAAAAGAAGAAAAAATGCTAGGAAATATAGTTGGGTAGGTAGAGATGACTTTGATGGTAATCATGCTGTCAATTTTCAGAAATAGCATCAAGAAAGAAATAAATTTGCACCAATGGATAAGGCAATGGTCTTCACAAGCTAGAGATTTGCAATTATGGACACCTCCTGAAAAGGAGCTGCCCTCCCCAAATGGAGCCACTGTTAGTCATTAGTATTTTTTACCTATTGTTGATGACTAGTTTCCTTAGCTGAGTTTTCTAGAGCTAATCTCAAACTGTCAATTTGTCACCTAGAAAACACCCCGAAACAATTTTTGTCCTCCTACCCCTTCCTGTCAGTCTATGATGAGAAAAAACTCTAGTTTTCAAGTCCTACCTTGTTTCAGCAAAGTATAGCTGTCATAGTTGTCATAGTTGTGATTATCTTCTATCATTTTCCCTTGTTTCTCATGCCATTCACCATCCAAAGGTTGACAAAGTGTCTGCTACTCTATCCCTGATCATCTTTTCATATGACAATCTGATCATGCCTAAGAAAACACAGAATCTATGAAAATTGTCCCTAAGTTAGATAGTGGTGTTTAGGGAGTTTTTCCTTGGCTAGGATATCCTAGGCCAAAAAAGCCTCTGTCTAGTACCAGTCAACCATGAATTATTTCCTATTTTTAAAAACAAGCCTTGGTCCATCCATAGGTCGCACACCACTAAGAGGTCACTTTGTCTCATTTCAGAAGAAGTTCAACAAAGATCCAAATCAAAAAAAGAGAAGGTTTGTCACTGTCTGAATAAATATGCTTAGATCAGGCATAATCTCCATGAAACACCAAAAGAGCTCTCCAAGGTTCCAAAGCATATATTTTTACATCTCTGTAGGGGTGTAATTGAATGATGATCAGTAGGAAAAGTAGAGCAAAGGGACAAGTTCAAACAGGTCCCTCTTGTCGAAGGGGTTTTGCCATCAATGAAGAAAATGAGTAAAGAGCAGAAAATGTACATGATATAAATCCAAAGGCTGCCTGAAGAGAAAAGATCATTCCTCATGTCAAATGAACACAAAATACTGAGTGATGCTGATCAGCAGTGCTCCATAATCTCCTCCAAAAGCAGTGCTCCATAATCTCTTCAAAGGGCATCATCATATACAGCATAAGAAGACAACTGCTTCTTATGTTACCTTGAACCTGGGTTTGAAAATTAGTCAAAGGAAATTTCAATATACCTCTCACAACACAGTCAAGGGAAAAGATAGCTCAATGATATCTAGTAGAAAACACTCTCCATATACAAATCACATTTCTTCTGGTTTTGTGTTCACAGTGATATTTTACAAAAGGATATATACATCTCAAACAAGGCCTCATAAAGAAAGAGGACATGAGTTTCAAGTGATTTTATCAATGATAAAGGTAAAATTCCACTTTGTTTCCTATTGGCATTCTTCAAACAAACATACAGAGCAGGTACAGTGATTGAAATAGATGGAGATCCTGTGTTAAAGACAACCTCCTTCAATAATAAGTAGAGGGTTAGAAACACAGTGATAGAAACCTCCTTCAAAGAGAAGAGGGTAAGAAACAAATGATGGAACCTCCTTTATATAAAAGCAGAGGGTAAAAGACACATTGTTGTGACCTCCTTCACTAAAAAGTAGAGGGTTAGCATGTTTTTAAGTAGCTTCGGGAGTTGTTTTGCGCCACCTCCTCCAAAGATGAACAGTGGATGCATCACCCAGGTTCAATGTTGTGTTTGATAAATCCTCTGTTGGTAAGACCAGTTGAGTAACAGTGATAAAACAAATGAAATTTTATAAGTTAAGGGCCTATTTCACATCAAAAGCAAAGAAGTGACATTATGGTGCTAAAAATCCTTTGCTCTTATGTTTATAAAAGCCTTCTTCAAAGGATAAATTAGAGGTTATAGTCTGATTTAAAGCAGCCTCATCTAATGATAAAGTGGCAAACCAAGCTTGGTTTTAAAGTGACTTCTGCAAAAACGGTATAAATAAGCATCCACCCAGATGATGTATGTGAAAAATGGCATTCTTGTTTTTAAACAAATCCATTATGGTTTATCGAAGATACTCCCTCCAAATGATGAATAAGAGGGCAAGCACCAAGAGTTAATTTTTCAGATCATTTAAAGGACAGTGGGAACATTATTAAGATAGATGAACTTTCATTGATTGAAGGCCTCTTTCATCATGAAGTTAAGAGCCTAACCATGATTCTAAATGAGCATAAGTGATCACATTTGCAAGGATTTTCTTCAGAACAAATGGAAGGTGTATACACACTCAAGAGAAAGGGTTAGTCCAAAGTGCTTAACAGGAAGCCCTTATCATTTACCAATTATGTAATTCACTCTTAAAAAGCTTCACAATTATTTTGAGACAAGGACACTACCATAAGAAAAGTCACATGGGAAAGAGGACAGGTGGTTCAAGAGACTTCAACAGTAGCCTCCTTCACAAAAGCAGAGGGTCAGCTCTCTAAATGATTAACAG
Organism: Pinus albicaulis; assembly: GCA_034641835.2. Classification (NCBI taxonomy): domain Eukaryota; kingdom Viridiplantae; phylum Streptophyta; class Pinopsida; order Pinales; family Pinaceae; genus Pinus; species Pinus albicaulis. The sequence continues at coordinate 13,696,380 of CM076578.1, read as the reverse complement.
TCCATATAGATCAGCTTATTAAAAGGGTAAAACAAAGATGTAAGAGACAGAGTCTTAGTGGACACAAGCAGTTTACATTATGAAATGTTTTAAATCAGAGGATAAGTTCTAGTTTCAAATTTAAAAGGCCACCTTCGAAAGGACTATGTGGCACAATGTCTTATAAAGATAAGTTTTTGTTTAGAGGCCTCTTTTGTAAACCAGCTGAAAGTCAAATCATGTTTAAAGACCTCCTTTATAAACAATTAGAAGACCAAATTGAAAGGATCTCCTTCACTTCATAAAAAACAGAGGATGCATTGTGGTGATTAAGAGACTGCAGTGGTGCTTTTATAATAAAATCCTTTGTAAACAAAAAGAGGCAAAGCACATTTTTATATTCCTTCATGACAAACTGAAGATTAAAAGATCATCAGGGTTGAATATAGGTTTGAGAGGAAATTTGCAGTGACATCATAGATTGAAGATGTTAGCCACCTATTAAATTTGTCATATCAAATGGTGGCTAAATCATTTTTGAAGCCTTCAAGAAAAACGTTTTATTGAAAAATTGTTAATTCTTGAAGTCTTATGAAGACATATTATTCTTTGATTAATCTTCACTGTTGTTTCCCTCTTGATTCTGAAATTCTGTTGTTTTCCTGAATAAAAGACTGCTGCAAAAAATCAATTTTTCCCTCATTTTACCTCCCCTTTTCACTCAGAAATCCCTTCATTTTTATCCCTTTTAATCCCATAAAATTCCTCTATTTTTCATGTATTCCCTTCTTCCCTTCATAAAACCCCTTTTATGAGGTTTAAAACTCATTTTTAAAACTTACCGAAACCCCCAAATCCATTGAAAATCCTTGAAAAAATCATAAAAAATAAGCTTTTTTAACTACAGGCCTAAGCCCCTTTGGGCTAAGCCCTAAACCACTTCCCCACCATATACTCTAGCACTAGAACCAAGCGCTAATAGTCCCGAGCGTTTATCACATCGGAAACTTTCAATGGGCGCAAGTCTTTTGTTTTATAAAAACCCCCCGATGTCGATTGGCTCCTTTATATGTAAGCCCCGAGCCTTTGCGTTCTTTATAAAACCTAGAGCCCGCAATCGGGCGCTAAACCTTGTAAATAAACCCTTCCCCGATGCATTTTTCCTTTGTATAAACATAAAAACCCACTTTTCCTATGTTTTTATCTAAACCCACCGGTTCAATGTTTTAAATGATAAGGACCGTTGATTTAACACCGATCAACGATCAATCAAATCTCACATCGGAGATTTTCGTCGGGTGCATTTGAAAGGCCCTCACCTTTTTTCTGATTCTGATTGGCTCTTTTGTATATAAACCCCCAATCCCTTCATCCTTTCCATATACCCTGAGGACCCACAATCGGGCGCTAAATCTTAAATAAAACCCCTCCCCGACACAAAAGTCCTTTGTATTTCATAAAAACTTTGATTTTCTTATGTTTCAAAGGGTTCCGCCTACTCAGTGGTTAAACCCATTCCCAACCGTTGATCATAAACCAATCAAATGGTCTGCGCAATCTCGCATCGGAATATTTCATGGGGCGCATTAAATATTTTACTCACCACCTCCGATTGGAAAAAATCCCGATGGATTATTAGCCGTTGATCTCCACCCCCACCAGACCCAGACCCAATGACCCTTATTAATTCATCCCTAAGCCCTTTCCCCCACATGTAAACTCCTCTGATTCATTTCCCACCATTGATCTGATCCTCAGATCAACGGTCCACATCCAATCGCATTGATGCTTTTTTTTTTCTTTTTCCCCTGCCGATCACAATCCTCTGATTGCATTCAGGTCGTTTGTGCATCAAGATCCGACGGTCCAGATTGAAGGTCGCAACCTTGGGTAAATTTCATGAACCCCACTTTATAATATTTTTTCGGCCAATCTCTGTCATTGATCTCTGCAGATCAACGGCCCACACTGACCCTTTCTTCGCCTCATATATTATTTCATTAGCCCCAAATATTAATCTTGACCATCCATATTGAAGATCCAACGGCCCAAATTCATTCTGGTAGGCCCAACTCCATTTGGGTCCTACCCTTCCCATATCTAATCTCTACCGTCGATCTCTCCAAAGATCAATGGTCCACATATACTTGCATCGGAGATTTCCATTGGGCCTGTTTAATTATTTTATTTGCCCCCCCCGATTGGCAATCTCCTGATGGCTTTTCAACCATTGATCTCTGTGGATTGATCTCATACGACGGCCTAGAATCCTTTCGGAAACCCCGAATTTCCTTTTAACCTTTTTCCTCCACCAAAAGGATTTTCGTCCTCTTTCCTTTGTATTTCTTCCATTTCACGAGAAAGTGGCCCTTTTACATTATATTACCCCGATCAATCACGAGCGTTGATCTCTGCAGATCAACGGTCCAGACTTAATTTCTCCACCATTCTTCCAACCGCCTCCATTTGACCCCCCACGATAAATCTCCACCGTTGGATGCTTTCATCCAACGGTTGTGCTCTAAACCTAAGCCTCCAAAGCAGTTAAACCAAAATAAGCAGGATTTTCTAACTTTTTCTTTTTTGTGCAGGTTTTAAAGGTCTTTTTCTAATGTTTTAAAAGGAAATTCAAGGTCGGGGATGAAGATCCCCCAAGCCTTTATTCATGAAAGAAGATTTCTCTGCAGGGTTCGACGCCATGTTTCATCAGTCCCTCATGAGCACTGATGCCATCAGAAACCCTCTGCGCACCTACACATCAACAAGACACAGCAAAATTTAATCAAGTAAAGAGTATCAGTGTGAAAGGACCCAGTAACAGCAGAGATGAAGGATCAAAGATTTTTTTCACAGTTTGGGAAGATTATGGCTAAAATCAACAAATTAAAAGCCTAATCCACTAAAATTAAACACAGTTTAAAGAACAGAATACAAGATTTAGGCCTAATTATGCCTAACACATAGATCAGAAGCAAATTAGTCCTGTTTTAGGTCAAAGCAAAAATATCTACCAGACCGAGAAAGCCTCCACTACCACATCAGAGGCTAATTGAATCCTCTCAGCTACCAAAGGCCACCTGCAGCCTAAAAGAATTCAAAAGAGGCCATAGTTATGGCCAGAAAAGGAGATATTTGCCTCCAGGAAACTGTACAGTTATTTCAGATCAAAGAACTTATTACAAACTGTCAGCGGAGTTATTACAAGGATAACACAGAGCCTTAAATTCAACAAAATCATCCTAGCGAGCTTAATAATTAATGTAAAACAATTAATACAGAGGAATATCTAAAATCTTCTCCATTGAGCCCCTCAAAGGCCGAGAAGCATTAAACTGTATTAATTGAACCTAGAAGATCTTTTATTTTATACCACCTCCTCATTTCTTCTATAATACTTCTGTAGAAGATGAGATAATGTTGGTCACTGCAAATCTGTTGCCTGTAAATAGTTTACTGAAGCTACTGTAAGCTCTGTTTGTAATTGAAGATACCTAAGTTGAGATGAGAAGTTTGAAGTTGTAGAGAACCACTGGACTTGAAGATTATAACTGGTTTGAAGCATAAAACACAAGTTCATTTATGGGATCCTGGTCTATGTCAACGGTGATGTTTTTCTTATTGTAAATTGTTATTTTATTTATGTTTCCATTCTATCCATCTTCTCTGATAAAGAACAGCAATTATAGAGTTAGGATTTACTGTCAAAAGTACCTTGCTCTTACTGATAAGCTTTATCTATATGTTTTCTTCCAATTGTGTTGTTTGAGAATGATTTAATACAGTCCAAGAAGTCAAGATGTTGGTGTTCCCTTCTCTTACTGTCTAGACTTTAAACATTGTTCTTGAATGTTATTTTCAGTTACTACCAAGTAAAGTTGAGCTAGGGAAGTATATGGTGAGCCCTGACCTCTAGTTTTATCTCCAAAGGTTGTCTGAAAGTTTCCCCAAGGGTATGTTGAAAGTAGGATAGGTTCAAATTCCTTACCTGATCTTAGACTATTCTTTTTTATCTTAAGTGTTGTCTTGAAAATTTTTCTAAGCAGAGCTAGGGAAGTCTATGGTGAGCCTTGTCCTCTAGTCTCTTCTCCAACAGTTGCTTTGAAAAGTTTCCCTTAGAATATGCTAAAAGCACGATAGGTTCAAAGTCCTTACTTGATCTTAAGCTATTCTTTTTTCTGTTTTAAATGTTTCTATTGAAAGTGCATCAAAAGCAGGCTAGTTTCAAAGTACTTACCTAATCTTAGATTACTTTTATGTCTTTCTTAAGTGTATGCCAAAAGAAGGATAGTTTCAAAGTACTTACTTGATCTTAGGCTACTCTTTTTTCTTCATTTTTTTAATTCCCCTTCTTATTGTTTCATTCCATTCCATAAAATCAACTTAAAGAGATCCTTAGACATAGATGACTTGCCCCATGGACCACTCTTGAACCTTGTTGTTTCAATTAAATCCTACTATGACTCCATAGCCCAATGGATTGAAGTTGTTTCTTGCCTATCTTCTTAACTGAATAAATTTTTCACTTTCATTCATCTTCACCCTTCATTTATACTTCCTTCACCTTCACATATCTTTGCCCAACCAAAACAAACAAACCCTCATTCTTCATAACTAGCCTAATATCACATTCAAAAGCCTTAAAAAATAAATAAATCTTTGCACTTATAGAGAGATCCCTCTCTGGATTCAGGAGGGCTAGATCCTAGAATCCCAAAGTGGTTCAAATTTTGTCTCTGCAGCTTTAGTCTCACTAATCTGCTAAAGTTATAGATTCCTAACATTTCTGGCGACTCTGCTGGGGAATTATGAGTGAATTTCATCTTGGTTACCCTTAAGACCTCAGGAAAAACCCTTGTTTCAAGAACATTGTTTAGTGGAGTACAAGTAGCCCTCTTTAAGCACTACCAAGAAAATGGTAATCATGATAAAACTTATTTGAGTCAGTGACAAACTACGTAAACCTTAGGATTATCATAAGACCTTATCAAACCTTGAAATAATCAGCTAGCTTAGCCATAAGAGTTAACTTTCTTTGTCTCATCACCATAGCTAAGTGTTGAAACATATTTAGGACACTCTTAGAACCCGTTGGGATGAAATAACTCAGAAAACCCAAAAATATGTTAGATTGGTATTTAAATAAACATGGTGGTAGACCATAAAACCTTTTACCTCCAAAAGAGCTAAAATTTTCCACCTAGTGACTCCACAATCCAAAACAGACCTTAAGACTCCACTGGGAAACCTGTTATCATTATAACATCATTTAAACTCAGTTAAGAAGACTTTGAGCATTAAAGTTTTCTTGTTTTAAATATCAGTTAGCCTCCTAAAGATTGTCATATTTGGTTAAAATTTTCTTGTAAGTTGGGTCTGAAAAACACAGCATAGTGGCTCCTAGAAGGATTCATACTAGAGCCTATCCTAACCCAAACCCTCTTGAGATAGTTGATAACCCTGAAAGAATTCTTAGGAAATCTCCTAAGGCCAAATCTTCAACTATTGTCAGATCACTCCATAGAGCTAATTTTGTCCCTGAAAACCTTGCAGCTCTACAAGAATCACAAGTTGACTTAAGAAATCCGTTTAGAACTAGGTCACTTGATGATATAGATTAGTTAGATTCAGAGCCTTCGCTTTCATCCCAAGATAGAAGTGAACATCCTAGTAGCAGAGAAACTACTCCACCTGATTTACATTTCCTTCATAATTTTGGTTTCTCTCATCCTAGATCTGCTCAAAAATCTATTGCTGGTCCATCCACTTCTGTTATCCACACATCCACTATTCAAACTACACCATTCCATCAACCTCCTCCACTTGTAAACCCCCCAATTTTTCCACAACTTCCTATCATGGCAACATGGTATGCTCCCCTATTCCTTCCTTTACCTCTATTCAATCTACCACAGGAATATCAGTCCAAGATACCATTGTATGATGCCAGTAATGCTACTACTGCTTCAAAACATGTGGATAATATGAATGACTACTTTGACGGAAATGAGATTGATGATGAAACTGTCAAACTTAGATTATTTGCTCAGATTTTAGGGGGAGAAACAATAAAATGGTTCAAATGCTTAACCCCTCACAGTATTAATGATCTCCAAGATTTCCATCAGTTATTCTTAAACAAATGGGAAGTGAAGAAAAACCCTCTCCAAATACTTTCGGACTACAAGAATCTCCACATAAACACTGGGGAAAGTGTACAAGCTTATTGCACTAGGTTTAACAGTGTTTATAATGCCCTTCCCCCAGACTTAAAACCTCCACAAGGCTCATCTTTGAACAAGTTTCCTGAAGGATTTGATCCTAAAATGGCTTATCGACTTAGAGAAAGAGACCCTATGACTCTAGAAGATATGCAGAAAGAGCCTTAGCTGTGGAAGTCAATTTGATGGAGAAAAGAGCAAGAATGAGGAATGAGAAGAAAGTGTCCTTTAGAGAGGAATCTACACCTTACACATCTAGTTAGAAAATGGAGAGAATGATGGAGGAGATGATGAAAAACATGAGCATACTTGAGAGAGCACAATCTAGTCAAAACCAATCAGCTCCTCAAAACAGAAATCAAAATCAAAATCAGAATTTTAGGAGAAACCAGCCTCAAAACAGACTAAGGGAGGATGATCAACAGATTAATCCTCCTTTTCATCAAAACTATGTAAGTGAGGTTGAAGAAACAAGTGAAAAAATAGAGGAAAATGACATAAATATGTTGGGAGTATATAATGATGATTTTGAAATTCATTATAATAGAAAACAAGGTCTATACACACCCTATGATGATAAAAGACCAGAGGAGGAATATTACTATCAAGAGCTAGAAAATGTCATCATAGAGACTCCAAAAGAATATGACCTTAGGAGTAAAATCAATCAGGAAACTCCCAAAACCCAAACCTCTGATAAATTTGCAAAAAACAGCCCTGTGAATAAACCCAAAGTTACAAAACAGAAAGAAAAAATAGTGGCTGGAAATTCTGATAAAAACAAAGAAAAAGGCACTCAAAGCAATGAAAAATAGAGTGTAGACCTTAGCAGTGTTAGCACCTCAGCTAGTGCTCCTGTTAAAACAATTTTGACCAATGTAAATAGAGGAAATCAGCAAACTGATTTCACTGATAAAGTGGTAGTTAATAAGACTGTAACAAGCATTTAAAGAAATCATATGCCTTTTAGTTTGGAGCAGGAAATTTCCAGAATCAAAATCTTTGTTCCTCTCACTAAATTAGCTGCCCAAGATGTACATAGATCACAGATTTTGAAGGTTTTTAACATAGAAGAGAATAATGACACAGTAAATCTTAATGATGACCAACCAGAGCTCATATTTGGTCCTAAGATTGAGGGTAGATATCAAGAAGGACCAGTTCCTCCTTTTTATGTTAGTTTAAATATTCATGACAAAATTTTACATAACGCTATGCATGATTCAGGGGCCTCTCATAACTTAATGCCCAGAGCTGTAATGGATAGCCTAGGCCTTGGAATCACTAGAACACACAAAGATCTTTACTCCTTTGACTCAAGCAGAGTGAAATGTTTAGGTTTAATCAAAGACCTCTGCGTAAAATTAGCACAAATTCCAGCCAAGTGTTTAGTAATGGATATTGTAGTGGCTGATGTACCCCCCAAGTATGGTATGTTGTTATCAAGATCATGGGGAGCTAAGTTACAAGGAAAAATGCAGATGGACATGACATATGCAACCACCCCTGTTTTCAATCAGACTAGAAGACTTTATAGGGAGTCTCATATGCAATAAATGGTTACCAGCCAAGAAAGACCACAAAACTCTCCTTTTTATTCTGTACATACAGGCCTTGATTCATTTATCCTTTTTAATGATGAAACATTTAGTGAACAAGAAACTTTAACTGAATTAGTGGCAGATATAAAAAAAGAGAAAGTCAAGACAAAAGTGTCTAAACAGTTTGCCAGATCTAAAAATTATAGCAAGTAAATCACAGGTCTAGAACTGAAAATCAATCATCCATTTATTTTCAACCTTGAGAGTCAAGAAAAGAATCCTCAACATGATGAAAGACATGAGGAAATCAAACAAATTCAATATAGTGTTGATCTACAAGAAAAATCCAAAAGCACACTAGATGAAGAGGATAGTAGTCAAACTAGTGAATCTAAAATTAGTCCTCTTTGGAGTAAGAAATTTGATGGGTCTTGCACTAAGAATGATGCAGGTGTGGGAGTGTGGCTTCACAATACAATGAACAATCATACTGAAGGGAATTCTTGCAAATTAAACTTTCAGTGCACCAATAACATAGCTGAGTATGAAGCCCTTCTTTTAGGCCTGCATTTATTGAAGAAATTAGGGGCCAAAAGAATAAGGGTTCATGGTGATTCTAAACTAATAATTAGGCAAGTGAATGGGGAATATACTATGAAACATCCCAGACTTAGAACCTATCGAAATGATGTAATGGATTTATTGAAAACATTTGAGGAATTCAAACTAATTTTTGTCCCAAGAAATGAAAATATCCAAGCTAATGGTTTAGCTTTTGCTGCTAGAACATGCATAAATCCTTATGAAACCAAAAAATGCACAAATCAAATCAAATTTAGACCAGATGTCCCAGATAATGAGAAATATTGGCAAGTGTTTGATGGAGACAAAAAAATAGAAGACTTCCTACAGTCCAGAAATGAATTTGAACTACCAAGTTCAGATTCAGATTATGAAGATGATTGTTCTATTGAGGAAAATCTGCTTGATGAAGAAGAAAACTCTCCAAATATTGCTGTTATAAATCTGTTAGCTAATAAACTTGAACATAACACAGAGATTATCGCAGATTTACCAAAAGAAGACTTAGAAACATTGCAATCTGACACACAAAGTTTTCCAAAAGGACTGGTCCCCTTAGAAGAGTTGCTTGATTTCAATGATGTTGCCAAGAAGCCAAAGCTGGAGCCTGTTGAAACTGAAGTTGAAGAGTGTAATATAGGCAGTGAACTAAAACCAAAGATGATCAAACTGTCTAAAAATTTACCAGCTTGCATCAAACTGAAATACATAGAGTTGTTTAAATAATTTTTTGATGTTTTTGCATGGAGTTATGAGGATTTGAAATCCTATGACACTGAAATAATTCAACACAAGATACCTCTCAAAGAAAACCAAAAGCCCTTTAAACAAAAATTGTGCAGAATCAACCATGTTCAATTACCTTTGGTTGAGAAGGAAATCAAGAAAATGTATGAAGTTGGGATTATTGTTCCTATTAGATATTCAGAATGGGTGTCTAATTTAGTGTCAGTTAGGAAGAAAATAGGAGAGATTAGACTTTGTATAGACTTTAGGAACTTAAACAAAGCCTCATTAAAGGACAACTACCCTTTACCCAAGATGGATCATATTTTACAAAAGGTAGTTGGTTCTAAACGAATTTCTTTGCTTGATGGCATCTCAGGGTACAATCAGATTTTAGTACGTCCTGATGATCAATTAAAGACAAATTTTACTACACCTTGGGGAAATTTCATGTATGTGAAAATGCGCTTTGGTTTAATGAATGTTGGTGCTAATTTTTAGAGAGCCATGGATATTGCATTCTCAGAATAATTAGGCTACTTCATCATTATTTACCTTGATGATATTACTGTTTTTTCCAAAACAGATGAAGAACACCTAAAACACTTAAGAATAGTCTTTGAGAAATGCAGAAAGTTTGGGTTATATTTAAATCCTAAGAAAACACTGTTTGGTCTCCAAGAAGGTAAACTACTTGGACATATAATATCAGAAGAGGGGATAAAGATAGACCCAAAAAGGATCGAGGCTATATTGCAAATCACTCATCCTATAAACATCAAGGAACTTCAATATTTCATTGAAAAGAGTAATTTCTTGAGAAGGTTTATACCCAACTTGGCTGAACTCCTTAGAAGCATTAAAAACATGCTGAAAAAGGAACAAGGAGTTAAGTGGACCTTAGAATCAAAGAAGTCCTTTGAGCTGGTAAAACAAGCAATAACCAAAACACCAGTTCTAATAAGTCCTTATTTTTCAAAAGATTTTTACATTTTTTCATTTGCATCAGAACACACAATAGTTGTTGTCCTGTTGCAGAAAAATCCACAGGGTCAAGAGCAGCCCATTGCATTCTTTAGCAGCTTATTGAGAGGTATCCCCTCACCCCCATGTTATGCAAAAACAGTACTGCCTTAGTCAGAAGCCTTAAAGACTTCGAGTTTATATTTTGCTCACATCATGCTTTATCCCAAATTAGGTTGTGAAGGTGTATTCCTGCTGCAGACTTCGGATGAAGAAATTAGTGAGATTGATTGTGATACTTGAATATGATTTAGAAATCAAGCCCACTAAACTCATTAAAGGCCAAGGTCTAGCTAGATTAATGGCTGAATCAAATTTTGAAGTTCTTGATATAAATATGATAAATGCTTTAGTTGAACAAGAGGAATTGTCAACTCCCATTATTGAAGATCATTTTATGAATTCCTCTTGGTATGCTGATATTATGTTTTGCTTAATTTGAATACACCTCTTGGTTTATCAAAAACAAAGGCAAGGCTTTTAAAGTTAAAATATGTAAACTACTGCATTATAGATAAATGTCTTTATTGGAAAAATGCAAGTGGAATATTGCATGTTTACTTTGAATGATGTGAGAAGGTTAAGCACGAGTTCATAGAATGTGGAGGCCACCTCACAGAGGGAACTACATTAGTAAAATCCTTAGAGGCACGTTTGCTATTTGGCCCCCTCTTTCTGAATGCTGAGATGATAAATTGCTATGTAGTACTGACTTTTTGTGAAGGCAAGAAATTCTGCCCTTTTTATAAATACGATCTTTTGTTGACTCCTTTTCAGCTTCTTAGTGGACTTGGTCTCCTGGGACAAATCCATCCCACAGTCTTCCGGCTGGATGGATTCTCACTACAACAAACTACTTTACCAAATGGGTAGAAGCCATCCCTTCTAGGCAAGACAATGACTCTGTCATTATAAAATTCATTGAGACTCATATCCTCTCTAGATTTGGTTGTCCTAGGAAGATTATCACTGATAATGCAGCTGCATTTGGATCCAAGAAGATGGTTGAATTCTATCACAAATATCAGATAACATTGGGCCATTCTACTGCTTATTACCCTCAAGGTAATGGGCTAGCAGAATCCTCAAACAAGATTTTGGTAAACATAATCAAGAAGTTGTTGGAGGAAAACAAGAAGTTTTGGCACACAAAGCTAGTGCATGCACTCTGGGCTGACAGATTGACACTTACGAAATCTATTGGAATGTCACCCTACCAGCTTCTGTATGGAATAGATGCAATTTTTCCAACCAGCCTAGGTGTACCAGTTATAAAATTGATTCAAGAAGTGCAATTGGAAGACAATGACATGATCAGAAGGATTAATCAAACAATACATCTTCAGCAAACTAGAGAGGAGGTCTACTACAGAGCACTACAAAAGCAAGACAGCATCAAAAAGCTTTTTGATAGAAGAACAAAGGCCAATAATTTCAATGTTGGTGACAAAGTGTTAAAGTGTGACTCAAGGAGAGAAGACAAGGGCAAGAATGAGAAATTTGATAACTTATGGTTTGGCCCTTATCTCATTCATTCTACTACTGGTAACAATGCCTATTTCTTGCAGGAGTTGAATGGAGCTGAACTATTTGGGGGTTATGTCAATGGCAGGATGCTCAAACATTATTTCTCTTGATCCTATCATGTTTGGAAGCCTTTTATTTTTTCTCATTATAAATATTTCATCCATCATTGCATTCAAAGTTAGAAAAATCAAAAATTCAAAAACAATAGAAAGAGAAAAGAGGGTTAATTGTAAAAACAAGAAAGGTATAGCCCCATACCAAAAAAGAGAAACAAAATCTGAAAGTGTGCAAGCTCAAATGCCACTCCTAAAAACACACTTCTAGTTAGTCATACAGCCTAATCATGACTAATTAGTTTTAAATTCACTACTGATAGGTTAGTGAATTCGATTTTCCAAACAGCTTAATCTTGGCTTATCAGTTAGGTAGATTAGGATAGAAAATAAAGGTTCAAACAAGCTCAAAATCTGAACCTGAAATTCCAAAAGAATAATGACTCCAATCTGTTTAAATCTTGAGTCCAAAATAAAAGTAAACTGGTTCTAATAAGCCTAAAACTTGAACCAAATAACAAAGAAGAAACAGCTCGAAAGGCCTTAAAACATAGCTGAAGAAAAGAGAGGGATGTGCTTAAAACTTTCAGATCTTAAGCCTTCAATATTTTGATATAATTTTTCTGCAAATAATAATCTATGTGCAGCTTGTTTTTATGCCATATATAAACAACAATTAGACTGTTCAATCCTGACTTGTATGCTTTTAAATTTATGTTTTAGAAATTAGTGAAATAAAATCTGTTAGACTGTTTAATCCTAACATATATTAGATTAGGTAGAGAAGCTCATCAAATCAACTATTTAATCTGAGTTCATGGAGAAATAATAAGTAGACTTAGATTAGTTTTTAGCTTTCAAAATAATAAAATGTTTGTAAAAAAGTTTACCAATCCAAGTGCACTCTGAAAGAAGAAAAAATGTTAGATCAGTAGGATTGGGTAGATAGAAAGCTTGTGTTGATGAAGTTCCTTTGTTTTTTCATGGCTGCTCACATTTTCAAAACAGAAGAAGATCATCCAAGTGAAGAAAGTTGCAGCCCAATCGATGAGGCACTGATTAGCCCCCCAGAGAATATAAGTCTGAAGTTCTTGATGCCTTCAAGAAGGCACCATCCCCATGTGGAGCCACTATTAGCCACCTATTAAATTTGTCATATCAAATGGTGGCTAAATCATTTTTGAAGCCTTCAAGAAACAAGTTTTATTGAAAAATTGTTAATTCTTGAAGTCTTATGAAGACATCTTATTCTTTGATTAATCTTCACTATTCTTTCCCTCTTGATTCTAAAATTCTGTTGTTTTCCTGAATAAAAGACTGCTGCAAAAAATCCATTTTTCCCTCATTTTACCTCCCCTTTTCACTCAGAAATCCCTTCATTTTTATCCCCTTTACTCCCATAAAATTCCTCTATTTTTCATGTATTCCCTTCTTCCCTTCATAAAACCCCTTTTATGAGGTTTAAAACTCATTTTTAAACCTTACCGAAACCCCCAAATCCATTGAAAATCATTGAAAAAATCATAAAAAATAATATTTTTTAACTACAGGCCTAAGCCCCTTTGGGCTAAGCCCTAAACCACTTCCCCACCATATACCTTGGCACTAGAACCAAGCGCTAATAGTCCTGAGTGCTTATCGCATCAGAAAATTTTGATGGGCGCAAGTCTTTTGTTTTATAAAAACCCCCCAATGCTGATTGGCTCCTTTGTATGTAAGCCCCGAGCCTTTGCGTTCTTTATAAAACCTAGAGCCCGCAATCGGGCGCTAAACCTTGTAAATAAACCCTTCCCCGATGCATTTTTCCTTTGTCTAAACATTAAAACCCACTTTTCTTATGTTTTTATCTAAACCCGTTGGTTCAATGTTTTAAATGATAAGGACCGTTGATTTAACACCGATCAACGATCAATCAAATCTCGCATCGGAGATTTTCGTCAGGCGCATTTGAAAGGCCCTCACCTTTGTTCTAATTCTGATTGGCTCTTTGGTATATAAACCCCCAATCCCTTCATCCTTTCCATATACCTTGAGGACCTGTAATCGGGCGCTAAACCTTAAATAAAACCCCTCCCCGACACAAAAATCCTTTGTATTTCATAAAAAATTTGATTTTCTTATGTTTCAAAGGGTTCCGCCTATTCATTGGTTAAACCCATTCCCGACCGTTGATCATAAACCAATCAAACGGTCTGCGCAATCTCGCATCGGAATATTTCATGGGGCGCGTTAAATATTTTATTTGCCACCTCCGATTGGCAAAACTCCCGATGGATTATTAGCCGTTGATCTCCACCCCCACCAGACCCAAATCCGACGACCCTTATTTCTTCATCCCTAAGCCCTTTCCCCCACATGTAAACTCCTCTGATTCATTTCCCACCGTTGATCTGATCCTCAGATCAATGGTCCACATCCAATCGCATCGGTGCTTTTTTTTCTTTTACCCCCCGCCGATCATAATCCTCCAATTTCATCTGGGTCGTCTGTGCATCAAGATCCGATGGTCCAGATTGAAGCTCGCAACCTTGGGTAAATTTCATGAACCCCACTTTATAATATTTTTTCAGCCAATCTCCGTCGTTGATCTCTGCAGATCAACAGCCCACACTGACCCTTTCTCCGCCTCATATATTATTTCATTAGCCCCAAAGATTAATCTTGACCATCCATATTGAAGATCCAACGACCCAGATTCATCCTGGTAGGCCCAACTCCATTTGGGTCCTACCCTTCCCAGATCTAATCTCTGTCGTTGATCTCTCCAAATATCCGCCGGTCCATATGTCCCTTTCGAAATTCCATTGGTAGCGTTTAATTGTTTTATTTCCCCCCCCGATTGGCAATCTCTTTCGTGGCTTTTATATACCAAAATCTGGTGGTCTCATCGTGACCCAGAATCCTTTCGGAAACCCTGAATTTCCTTTTTAACCTTTTTCCTCCGCCAAAGGGATTTTTGTCCTTTTTCCTTTGTATTCCTTCCATTTCGCAAGAAAGTGTTCCTTTTACATTATATTACCCTGATCAATCACGAGCGTTGATCTCTGCAAATCAATGGTCTGGACTTAATTTCTCCACCATTCTTTCAACCGCTTCCATTTGACCCCCCGCGATCAATCTCCACCATTGGATGCTTTCATCCAACGGTTGCACTCTAAACCTAAGCCTCCAAAGCAGTTAAACAAAAATACGCAGGATTTTCTAACTTTTTCTTGTTTGTACAGGTTTTAAAGGTTTTTTTTTAATGTTTTAAAAGGAAATTGAAGGCCTGGGATGACGATCTCCCAGGCCTTTATTCATTAAATAATATTTCTCTGCAGGGTTCAATGCCATGTTTCATCAGTCCCTCATGAGCACTGATGCCATCAGAAACCCTCCACACACCTGCACATCAACAAGACACAGCAAAATTTAATCAAGTAAAGAGTATCTGTGTGAAAGGACCCAGTAACAGCAGAGATGAAGGATCAAATATTTTTTACACAGTTTGGGCAGATTATGGCTAAAATCGACAAATTAAAAGCCTAATACACTAAAATTAAATGCAGTTTAAAGAACAGAAGACAATATTTAGGCCTAATTATGCCTAACACACAGATCAAAAGCAAATTAGTCCGGTTTTAGGTCAAAGAAAAAATATCTACCAGACCGAGAAAGCCTCCACTGCCACATCAAAGGCTAATTGAATCCTCTCAGCTACCAAAGGCCATCTGCAGCCTCAAAGCATTTAAAAGAGGCCATAGTTATGGCCAGAAAAGGAGATATTTGCCTCCAGGCAACTGAACAGTTATTTCAGATCAAAGAACTTATTACAAACTGTCAGCAGAGTTATTACAAGGATAACACAAAGCCTTAAAGTCAAAAAAATCATCCCAGCGAGCTTAATACTTAATGTAAAACAATTAATACAAAGGAATATATGAAATCTTCTCCATTGAGCCCCTCAAAGGCCGAGAAGCATTAAACTGTATTAGTTGAGTCTGTAGATCTTTTCTCTTATCCCACCTCCTCATTTTTCTATATCATACAGCAGAAGATGAGAAAATGTTAGTCAACATCATCAAAAACAAAACCAAATAGTTCCTTGTGAAGAGCTGTTATAGCTACTGTTTATAGTGAATACCTAAGTTGAGATGAGAATTTTGGTAGAGAACCACTGGACTTGAAGATTGTAACTGGTTTGAAGTATCAAATACAAGCTGATTTATGGGATCCTGGTCTATGTCAACGGTGATGTTTTCCTTATTTTAAATTGTTATTTTATTTATGTTTCCATTCTGTCCATCTTCTTTGATAAAGAATAGCAATTATAGATTTACTATCAAAGTTACCCTGCTCTTACTGATAAGCTTTATCTACATGTTTTCTTCCAATTGTGTTGTTTAAGAATGATTTAATACAGTCCAAGAAGTCAAGATGTTGGCGTTCCCTTCTCTTACTGTCTAGACTTTAAACATTGTTCTTGAATGTTATTTTCAGTTACTGCCAAGTAAAGTTGAGCTAGGGAAGTCTATGGTGAGCCATGTCCTCTATTTTTATCTCCAAAGGTTGTCTGAAAGTTTCCCTAAGGGTATGTTGAAAGCAGGATAGGTTCAAAGTCCTTACCTGATCTTAGACTATTTTTTGTTATCTTAATTGTTGTCTTGAAAAGTTTTCTAAGTAAAGCAGAGCTAGGGAAGTCTATGGTGAGCCCTGTCCTCTAGTCTCTTCTCCAACAGTTGCTTTGAAAAGTTTTCCTTAGAATATGCTAAAAGCAAGATAGGTTCAAAGTCCTTAATTGATATTAAGCTATTCTTTTTTGTGTTTTTAATGTTTTCTATTGAAAGTGCATCAAAAGCAGGCTAGTTTCAAAGTAATTACCTGATATTCGATTACTTTTATGTCTTTCTTAAGTGTATGCCAACGGGGATATTTTTAAGTACTTACTTGATCTTGGTACTCTTTGTTCTTCTTTTAATTCCCCTTCTTATTGTTTCATTCCATTCCATAAAATCAACTTAAGAGATCCTTGAGCCTTGTTAGATGACTTGCCCCCATGGACCACTCTTGAACCTTGTTGTTTCAATTAAATCCTACTATGACTCCATAGCCCAATGGATTGAAGTTGTTTCTTCCCTATCTTCTTAGCTGAATCAATTTTCACTTTCATTCACCTTCACCCTTCATTTAGACTTCCTTCACCTTCATTTATCTTTGCCCAACCAAGACAAACAAAACCCTCATCCTTCATAACTAGCCTAATACCATACCTAAAAAGCCTTAAAGATAAATCAATCTTTGCACTTATTAGAGAGATCCCTCTCTGGATTCAGGAGGGCTAGATTCTAGAATCCGAAAGTGGTTCAAGTGTTGTCTCTACAGTTTTAGTCTCTCCAATCTGCTAAAATTACAGATTCCTATCAAAATACATCGGTCATTTTTCAAAATTTTCTTTCAAGCAAGCAAAAATAAGGCTTCTTCAAATTCCAAAAACAAATGGACCACGTCATTTTCAAATATCTACAAAGACAAAGGGGAAGTTTGTTTTGTTTTTTTTAATTTAACAAAGGAGGGAAAGATGGTTTAGAAAACCTCCTCAAGTATAAGAGGCACGAGTAGCATATATTTGTGTCAATTTGCAAACCAAGCCACGGAGCAAAAAATGATTTTTAAGGCATTTGCAACCTTGCTTACGCGCGGTGTGCCTGTATCTTTGCGCGGCATGCCTGTAGGTGGTTACAAAAAACTTTCCCTGAACGGCCTAGCAACCATTCCTGAATGGCCCAGCAACCATTCACGAGCAGTAGTTGCTCGACGCCCGCTCCGGCACCCTGTCACGTTCTTCGGTTCGAGCCATTCGAGGCCAACCATTCCTGAACGCAACACCCTCATCCTCTCGGCTTTTCTCTGACTCGTGCCTTTGCTTTTTCCTGCCTCACTTGCACCATTTTTCTCATTCTAGCTCAGCAAACTCCATGAAGTTGACTGGCACCTTTGGCAATCCTTCTTTTCTCCTAAAAACAAATGGCCCATTTTTACCCCGCGACCACCTGCGAACAGCCCAGCCTCGGGCCACTCACGAACGTGGTTTATTTGGCCGGGCAAATGTTAAAAGACTCAAAGGTGTTGAAGTCAAATTTTCAGCAAAGAACTCATCTCCAACTACAGCTAAAGACATACAAAGAGGTATTTATATGTGTTAACCAGAATTTTTGATTTAAAGATATGTTTGAAAATCACAAATTCTGAAGAAAAAGATCAGTAAAAAAAGGGGCTAGATATTTGTTAATTTATAAAGGACTTGTTTTTCAAGCCTCCATAGGAGCAAATGAGTGGCCAAACATTGTGTGCTAAAAGAAAACAAAACATGTCCTCAAGGTCATAGGTTTTTGTGTGCCAGCCTTAAGAAAAATACAGTTGCTCTTAAAACTGTCATATTCATTAAGAAACAAATAAATAGTGATAAAGGAAGAAAGGCTTATTCGCAGTTTTTAAAGGGAGATTTGTTGTTTTGAATTTGTAAAAGGATAGTCACAATTTTACAGAGAAAGCTGACATTGTCTTTAAGGGAAAAGAAATTGATCTTCATCCAGCAGTTATCTCTTGCTTTAGGAAAGAAAGGGAAAAACACCCTAGAGGTTTGCTGGGTCAAAACCTCCACAGATCAGGGCATGCTATTCAGAAGGATTCACACACAACCACACTTAAATGCTAAAAACTAGATAACAACGATAGTAGAACTCACCCGTAGTCCTACGTTCGATGTAGATCCCGTGGGGTCCAAACCCCCAACAACTCTTCTTCCTCTTCAACTTGAAAAAAAAAGAAAGAACGTGCATGGAAACCTAGTTGTACAACATATATTGCTCCTAAATGTTAGTGTAATCCATGTGAAACATTATGTAAACAATAATAAATTCTTAAATGATAATCTTTTCACATATACAAGTAAACATTAACGCATAAGTTCAAGAACAAGATGGTTCTTCATTATTGCGAACAGCATGTACTGAAATAAAAAGTGGAGAGATAACCTAAATCCTTCCACGATCTTCAAACAGAACGTCGTCTGGATCTGTCCCGCCCTTGCCTCGCTAAGATACTTTCAATACTTGTGCACTCGAGATGGCATATAAATGGATGAACATATCCAGGAAACAAGGGTTTCCTGTATAA
Source organism: Pinus albicaulis (assembly GCA_034641835.2). NCBI lineage: Eukaryota > Viridiplantae > Streptophyta > Pinopsida > Pinales > Pinaceae > Pinus > Pinus albicaulis. Next base: position 13,677,576 of record CM076578.1, on the reverse strand, counting down.
ATCTGGGAAAGTGCAGGAGGCACGGGAAATCAGACTTGAATTAGGGATTCCAATAGAGTATAATATCTATAAAATTTCTCTCTCCCTTAGGCCATACACATGAGGGGCTTTTATACTCCCTCAAAGTAGTTTCAATCAGTTGGAAACAGTTGGCCACGTGCTAGGGTGGTTGAACTACTGGAGTAACCATCAACCCAGCCCGAAAATAGGGAATTTTTATATATTTTTTAATGATTTTAATGGCATACGTGGAAAATTACATGTGGACTCGCGTATACATGCGGAAAAGTCTGGGCATACCCGCGTATGGGAATTTTAACACTATTTTTTATAAATTTTGTTCAAGTCTGTGGGAATGGGTGCCCAAGGCCATAGAGACAATCATGAATCACATGAGGGTGAAAAATGATGCTATAACAATAACAATGATTTCAAAAGGAGAAACCTAGTTGGTTTTCAAGAGTGTACTCTTTTTTTAGAGGCAAAGGAAGATAGTAATTGGGGGAAACAGTTTTGATCAGTTTATAAGGGGTTTGCTCACCTCTTAAACAATGATTTCAAAAAAGCCAGTGATTGAGGGGAAAGAGTTTTTGTGTCAAAAACAAAGTGGGACTTGTCTTCAAAAACCACAAATAGATCTTATTAAAGGCCTCTTTGCTCAAAACACAGTGCTAGGGAAGTAAATTTGTTTTCATTTAACAAATACTTGTTTTCCAACTAAAGAGAAAAGTAGTGCTCAAAGAAGGGGTCTATTTTTCAGTACATTTCAAGGTCTTGTTTGGGAATTCAGTGAAGGGTATCAGAAAGCGAAAATGCCTCCAAAGAAGGACAGCAGGAGTGGGTATCACAATAGGTTTGAGCCTTTGACAACTCAAGAAGTAAATGAATGCCCTTCAATGCTTTTTAACTTCCATGAAGTGGGTTGCCTTGATTTTTGCCAAAAATTCCAAGAAGTAAAAATCACCCTCTTTTGACACATTTGTTTGCTTTGAGGCTGTAAGAAGGGAAAATTCACATAGCAGGTCTGGACTTCAAACTCACTATGAAGGGCTATCTCCAAAGCAACTAAGATCCCCTATATAGGAGAAAAGTGGTTCAAAAAAACATACCTAGATCTGAATCACTATAAACCCTTTCTAGAACCAGACCATCAGGATGCTTACCAAGCTATTTTCCCTTTTTCTCACTTATTGAGCAACTATGCCCCCCTCATGAAAGTCATCATGAAGTATTTCACATGTGAAGGGAGGTTTTCTCGGATTTATGCCTATCACATCAGGCTTCTTTTGCATTTCACAAGAACTCAGTTGTTGAACCTACCTTTCTTCCTCCATAGAAGCATTGACAAGATGGCCTCTCCTATCCAAAAAAAGCCCTTTGCTCAACAACAAGCTTGTTTGTTTCATCATTCCCTTATCAATATCATTATCCTCCATCAACTTGAGAAAAAAGGATTTTCTTGGGACTCTTTCATCTCCCATCCAGATTTTACTATGGCCTCTTCATCTCATGGCCCATCTCATGTGCCTCCCTCACCACCTACTCACCATGTCTCTCCCTCTTATAGTCAGTCCACTCCTAAAAGGGAAAAATCCCCTATGATTGAGAAAGAAAAGGAGAAATCTAAGCAAAGCAATGATGAGGAAGGGCAAAGTGACAAGAAGCAAAGCAGTGATGAGGAAAGGCAAAGTGACAAGAAGCAAACCAGTGATGATGAGGGACAAAGTAAATAATCTAAGCATGACAATGAGGAAGAAGGAAATGATGGTGAGCATGAAAAAAATGACTGTGAACATAGCAATCATGAAGAGGAACATGGTGGCAGCCAACACAGCAGTAAGCATGAGGGTGATGAGGGACAAAATACTGAAGGTAAAGAACACAGCAGTCATGAAGAAAGCTGTGATAGAGATGAACAAGACAGTCCTCAAGAAAATAAACAAAGTGGTAGCCAAAACAATGATGATGAGGGTCATAACAGTCCTCAAAGGGACACTATGGATGAGAAACATGACAACCCTCAAGCAAGCAATGATGATGGCAAGCAAACACCAAACAGTGAGCATTCTGAAGAGGGCAGCATGGAGCAAAAAGATCAAAACAGTCCTAAGGGTAGCCAAGACCAAATCAAGGACCAAGTTGAGCAAGTGCAAGTAATGAAACCTCCTCTCTCTTCTCCTCAACACAGCCAAGAGCATGTGCTAGCTGCCTCTCCTAGGCAAGGGGCCATGACTCTTCCTCCAAAAGTGGTAAAGCCTAGAAACACTAGATCTGCAAAGAAAAAGATCACTCCAGCAGTGACTAGCAATGTCACAAGAGCACTAAGAAGTAGAGGCAAACTGTCCAAGAAGAGTATTGTTGAATTTCCAAAGAGGAAAAGGACCAAGAAGCCTATCCAAGGCAAGGGTAAAGAAAAAGAGGAACAGCAAGAGAGTAGTGATGAAAAAGAAAGGGAGTTTGACATCATACAGATACACAGTGATGCTGGAGATGATGAAGCTAGGATTCTTGAGGCTCTTTTTCAAAACAGAGAAGCCCAAATTCATGACCTACAAGCTGATCTAGAAAGGTCAAAGGACCTAATACATTTTCTACAGATGCAAAACAAACAAATGAGTGGTAAAATGGCATTTTATGAGGCCCAAGATTTCAAATACCAAAGGGAAGCCTACAAAGCACAAGTCAAGCTTGAAGAGCTTGTGGGAGAATTTGATGATACTGAAGAAGAAGAGCAGCTAATGAGAAAGAGGCCTAGGACTATGGGTCTCAGGAAATCTTTGGAGAAAAAGAAGGAAGAAGAGGCGGCCCTTGTTCGATCTTATCCTCTCACACAATTGCTCGCCCAAGAAATAGAAAATGATAAAGAATCATGGCTTGAAAGGGCCAACAAGAATTTGGAGGATAAATTAGAGAAAACTAATAGAGACTTGAGTCTACAAAAGAAGATGACCAGGCACTACAAGAAGTTGAACCAATTTGCCCGAAGAAAGCTCAAACTTGCTCAAGAAAGGCTCAAAGCTGCCCGAAAGAGGCACCCAGTAGAAAAAGTGGAGAAAGGAATATCTAGGCTTGAAATCTTGGCCTCAGCTTCCTTTCATGCTTCTAAGAACCCATAAGGGGCTTGCTCACCAAAATTGAGCAAATTTTGACATGATTTTGTTTTTTGTGTTTTTTGGCCCTAATTGCACATTTTTCAAGGCGCTGCCATGGGTGCTAGGAGCATCCTCAGATCATGAAAGTCATTTTTTTGGATGGAATAAATTTGGGGGCAGCTACTCACAAATGTTCAGATCCAAAGGAGGTGTTTTGGTCCCCCAAAGAGGCAAAAATTAGTCAAAATTCACCTTTCTGCCTCACATATCAGCAAGGGCTACTTTTATGGGTTTTTTCACTCATTCCACCTTTTGACATACTTCTAGGGATCAGTTTGGGAAAAATAAAGTAGTTACAAAAACTAGACATCTAGGGCTTTCTAACGAGCCATCATGGGCCTCGTTTTGACATTAGTAGGTCCCTCAAAAGTTGTCTGCAAAACAAGAAATTTTCTTACTAATTTTTATTCTTATATGTTAGTCTTAATTAAAATAAATAAATAAATATATAAATATATAATAATAATAATAAAAATAAAATTGAAAAATTATGGTTTAATTTATTGATTTATTTTTCGATTTTATTTTTATTTTTATTTTATTTTTTATTTATTTTTTGGTCAAACTAGCTGGTAGTGTTATTGGTTATTTATTTTATTTTTAGTATTTAGTTTTTTATATTTTATTTCATATTTTTATATTTGTTACATTTATTTTTATATTTATATATTTTTATTTTTAAATTTTGATGACCAAACTAGCCGTTATTGTACAACGGCTATTAGGAGCATCTTTTTCTATTTGGAGCTGCTTTTTCCATTTGGAGCTTCTCTTTTATGTTATTTGATTTATTTATTTATTGATTTTTTATGGTTAAACTAGCCGTTATTGTATAATGGCTTTTTGGAACTTCTTTTTCTATTTGTAGCTTCTTTTTCTATTTGGAGTTTTTATTTCTGTTTGATTTATTTAATTATTTATTATTATTAGTGTTTATTTATTTTGAGTTTTTAGTTTTTTATATATTTTTTATATTTCTGATATTTTTAATTTTATTGATTTATTTATTTATTTATTTATTTTAATTATTTGCAAACTAGCCGTTATGGTACAACGGCTATGTAGAGCTTCTTTTTCTATTTAAGCGGCGTCCTTGATCAGATTTCGTATCTTGTCGTGATGATGAACCACACTGGCTGGTTCGAAACGCGTCGACACAAAATTCTCCATTGTGATTTTAACCGAAAGATTTGATAATTAATGTATGGATCACAGAAGTCATATTCCTAATAAAGAAATTTTCTGCTGCTACGTTCTTGTAGCATTTTGGCAAAAAAGGAAGTTTTCTGAAGTGGCTTATCCAAATGTGCGTTAAGCCTTTTTTAGCCATTTTCAGTCATGAAATGTCAATTTTATTTTCTTTTTTAGCATTTTAAGATATTTTTTAAAAGATATTTTGTGCCTTGGGCTTTGCAAAGCCTTAAGGACAAAATCAGATATTTGTAATAGGCCAATGGCCTTCTAGATGCTCTTGGATAGTTTCTTTCTCTTTGGCCTTTATATTCCAAGAGATTTCATTGTAACAAGAGGCTGAACTTGATTTTATAGAGCAATACATGGTATTACAAGCTTGGAATAAATACTTTGTCTCATGAAGTGGATAATTTCTTGTATGTTTTGGAAGGTGGAAGAGGACTGTTGTAGGATTCCATGACTTGGTAAATGGTATAGTGTTCCTTATCTGTTGTGTTTCCTTAGTTTATCATACATTTTTTCATGCTTCTTGCTTGCTATAGGTCAATAAATAATAGATTTGAGACATGCCCATGGAAGCACCTCAAGTTTCCTGATTTCATTACAGCTTCTATGTTTTTCTTCTTTCTTAGTTATGTCAAAGAATTCTTAACTACTCTTTGATACCCTAAGAACTTGTTATCTATTTCATTAATGGTTATTATGTATGCTATCTAGTATGATTCACGGTATGCCCTGTTTACTCATATCTAACCAAAACCCCATTACTAAAACCTTTCTCTAAATGTTTGATTGTCCTAGTTGAACCAAAGAGGTCTTGTGTCGATCTTGCCCTTTGCCTATGCTCTGCAATCTTAGTTCAAAGTTCCCGATAGCTCAAATATGATTTTTAGGAGTTCCCTCTTCATAGATTGAGTTATTTGTTTGTCTTGTTTGTTTTCCCCAAAGTATGAAGGTGATTTTCCCAAAGTTAGAGGGTCTTATACTTCTATGTATCGCCTGAATGTTTATTTTATGTATCTATCAGTTTAAAGTTTCATTTATCGTGATTAATGGTTAGCCCTACCACATAGATGTCTGCTGTAAAACTATTTATGCTTAAAACTCTTTTTCCTTCACAAACCTAGTGTCCATCCCATTTCACTCCACCTAAAGAATCCATTTTACCTCGACCAAATCAGCCCTGCAATATACCTTGTCCACCATTTGAAGCATTCTCAACCTTTTCGACACCGTAGCTCAGTTGATCTGACAATATTTTTATCTATTTGTCCTTTGATCAATTCCTACCTCAAAAACCTAAAACAAACTAAAAACATACTTAAAAACTAGCCTAAAATCAATACATAAGAAGCAAACAAATCTACATCCCTTGCAGAAATAGAGAGAGCCCTCTCTCAGTCCAGGAAGGCTAGGTCCTTGGGCTCCAAAGTTGGTTTGATGTTACCCTGTCACTTGGCGTGCCAATCTGCCAAATCACAGGACCCTAACACATCCAGTGATTCCCCAACCAAATAAAATCAAAACAACCCCCTGCACTCTATATCTAGCCTAAAAACCCTAATTTCTCCATCCCTCCTGGTTGTGACCCTTTTGGAGAGAGCCCTCTCCGACTTGATAGGGCTAGCTAGCTATCAAGTCAAAATCTTGGTCTGTGGTTACCTCTGTTGAGATTCCTTCCTTAGCCTTGGGAATCTGGAGGAGTGATAACATTGCCAAGTGGCACTTATTTACTGGTTTGAAATGGTTGAATTTCATTGGTGGTTTGCTAGCCAACCACAAGCTACCATGTGGCCCAACCAGGGGGTGCCATGTAGCAGCCCGAGGGCCACCAAAATTTTGGGGTCAAGTTCGAGCAGCAACGGGGATCTAACTCACGACCACCAAGCAACAAACACCAAGCCATATCGTCATTCCCCGTGCCATGAGTTTTAACATATAATGTATTCACTATGGTTTTTTTTTTAACATTGTTAGCGCGTTGGGGGTAGGGGGCCAAGGTCTAGCCCCCGCCTTGGTCAGCACTAGAGGTGAGACCATGGGTGAGAGAGTAGCCTCACACTACCACTCGTAACCGTAACCTTAACACCCACCAGCGGAGATAACATGTGACCGAAATGTGAAATACCGCAGTTAGCAAACCGTCGGGAGATGGAATTGCTAGCCTTAACCGTAATGCAAGACAGCCACATGGGCCCTCAACAAATGTTAAGTCCGATGATTAGCCCTAACCACTAGCGATTTATATATAAAAAAAAATTTATGAACCATAATCCATATGGTTTGAAATCTGATTTTTAGGAGTTAGAGGGAAAACTAATGCCCCGAGAATTTCACCCTGTTTTTGGCAAAATTGGTGCTCCGATAGCATTTTTTGGGGAAAAATTATGGGTTCGGTGCAGGATTTTGGGGAAAATGTGGAATGAATAGTGGAGCAACTAGGGGAAGTCATAACTTCTTCATTTTTTTATCAAATTCAATTCAGAAGGAGGCTACACGTGCATTTTTGGGCATTCTGGAGCTGATGGAACATGTTTCAAAGCTATTTCAGCATTGTAAACACATGTAATCACACTTTTGAGCATAATTGAAGAGGACCAAGATATTGGAACCTGGACCAAGGAGACATAGCCGAGGCAGGGTGAGCACCTTCATCATGTCTTGTTGTGTGAATATGTACGGTGATGTTCATGTCTGTTAGATGTTGTTGTTCGGTGTTTTATTTATGTTAATTTTCTTATAAATAAGCACGGGAATGGAAAGTAAGTGAAAGGCATGGTAATGGAACAATAAGCGAAAAAAAAAAAAAAAAGTGGAATAATAATAAGCGAAAGGAGTAAGTGCATTAAAATATATCAAAATCACAATCATAGAGTGCAGCGGAGTGAATACACTATCGAGGCGGAAATATTGCAATGCGATATATTGCAATCGCAAGATGGAGGGGTTATCACAAATCATTGATGAGAGCTTATCTCGTATAGAAATCATAGGGGGTAACATGGATGGTTATCAATAAGATTTGCAATATGAGATAATAGAAGTGACGTGGCAGGGTAATGGGTCTTAGTGTTATCGCAATCAGGGGTTTTTTGGAAGTGGCAACAGATGGTAAAAAAGGAATTGCGAAATAAGGTAAGGTGGGTCCTACCAATCGCATTGGGGAATTTTAGGAGTGGGCAACATAAAGAGGTAACAAAGTGGTGGAATTTCAATGCAATATATCGCATCGGGGTATCGCAATCGTAGGATGGAGCAGGCAGCATAGAATTATTTACAGCGGTGTTGCACTGCAATCTGTGATAAGTGACTGTGATACGATTTGGGATTGCGATAAGTGACTGAAATAATAGAGGTCAGACTTTGAAGTTTTTTGTAAAGGGTTTTTCAAGAATAAAACACCGCAACAGTATAAAGGTCGAACTTTAAGAAGCGAAACACAATTTTTTCGAAGAATAGAAAAATGATTTTTTTAATGAGATTTGAGGCTTATGTTCTATTCTAAAAGCTAGAAATTAATTAAAAATGAACTTGTGACTTAGCAGAGAACTTTGATAACATAGTGACTTCCTTTTGCGGAGTAACTTTTGAGGTTCCTACGAAGCTAACTAGTTTGCGAGACTTAGAGGCATTGTAAAAATTCTTCATCTCTTCCTCTTCATCACTATAAAATGTCCCACTTGGCCATTGGAAATGAATATTTACACAATTTTCTTTGAAAATGTTCCTAGGATCATACGGATTGAAGTCCAAGCGATCGAATGTGAATTTATCTATCTTCTTTCCTTCGACCTCAACAAATTTCAAATTCTTGATCTCGTACAATTTGGTCTGCAAAGGAAGAGCAGGATAGGGTGCTTTATTATTCCTTTGAAATACTCTTAAAAACCCAGTGGAAAGATTATTGGCTACTTCTTACATGACCAAATTTTCAGTGGCATACCCCAACAACTGATGTGGAGTCTTCTGTCCCCTGAACACTTTAAGGTATGTTCCATCTGACGAAGAAAACCAATCTGCTATTTTTGAAACTTCTTCCATTTCCTCACGGGACGTGCAAGGTGGATCTTCCTCAAATATTAACGTTTATAATGGAATGATGAAGCAATTAGTCAGTGTTTCCATTACTTCCCTATAGTTTCACTATGAAAGAATCCTGCAGTAAATGTGCATGACAGTTTCTTGCGGTGACGAGATCCATCTCATACCAAGGAATGCATTCTAAGTGCATATTGTATCCAGCAGGTAATACAACATGTAACATCTGGCTTGTTTACCCATGGGAGGTTTCTTGTAATTCTTCACATGAATTATCATTTTTTGAGCCAACTAGTCCAACCAGTTGAAAAATTTTCCTTCGTTCACAACCTGATAAAGAAAGAATTCCCAACCTTCTAGAAAAGACTCAATATTGTTTTTGACCATGGATTCGGCAACATAATATTATCAAGTACTGAAAGGCCTTCCTAAGTGACTTGGTATTGTAAGTATTGTTGGGAGTCTGGAAACATTTTGAAGCCTCTTTCACCCAATTTTTGACCACATACTTTGTGCTCAAGTAGGTGGTGACTACATAAAAGTGGTTATCCATGTATGATTCTGGCATTGGTAAATGATACATACTGTGAAAGACATGAACCATTAAATAAGAAAGCCTTTATCCATTGGAATTACTGAGAGTCATGGTCTTGTTATCTGTGTGTGACAATATCCAGTTGGCAACGCACAGTCTCATCCTGGGCAGACTAAGGGAGAGACTGCACATTGCGTAGTCTCAATGGCCAAGTTTCTGGATTGAGCCCTAAAACCGTGCAATACATAGCTGGGAAAGCCAGGGATTGAAAATTATATAGTCTCAGAGGCCAAGCATGAAGCTTGAGCCTTGGACTTGCACAATGCCTAGTTGAGCATGGAAATTGCTGGCTAAGTGATGGGCATATCTTCTCGGGAAGGGGATGGGAAAGAGGAAGATCTGAGTGAAAGTTCAAGTAAGAGTGAAGATCTGAATAATTAAATATATATTAGTTAAAATCAAGAGCAAAATATCATTATTCAAAAGGAAAAACAATATGCATAGGAAGTCATCGAAAGGACAACCATCAATGGGACAAAAGAAATAAGCAAATGTGACACTTGTAAAAGGCAAGCGACAAATCGAACCAACTCTTCTACAAGATCATATAAGTTAAAACACCATAAAATATTAAAATAAACAAGAAAAAAGACATTCATAGAAGTCAAACGAATAAAGCGATAGGAAAAGTGGCAAAAGACGACAAAAGTGAAACTTACCTGGAAAAGCGCCACAAACTCCACCAAAATCTCCTTTATCTCCTTGGGAAAACTAGAGCTCCAAAATTAAATGTGAAAATGAGCTCTAAGGACATCTATTATATATATCTAGGTTGGCTAGGTTTCATGACGTGCATCCCTAAAATCAAGGGAAAAGCAACACTTGGAAGAATGGTAAAAAATAGCAACTTGTGCCACTCTTCGAGAAATTAATTGACCAGTCCCTATTTTCTAGGAGTTTCTTTTTTTGCTTTATGATTTTTTTAATTTTCCAAGAAACTGGCTTCTCACATTTCCAAGAAGGATTGTGAAATTCCCAACCACAAGGAACTGGGCAACTCCTTGACTCAATGGATTGCACAGTTTATGAGGGCAAGGGAACCTCTACACAATTTTTGAGCTCAAGATCAGCTTGTCTCTTAGAATTGCACAATTTCTGAGCTCAAGGCTGACCTTCCTGTCTGGATTGCACAATTTGGATCCTCAAGATTGGTTCGCCTTCCAATATTGCATAGTTTCTAGAGGGAAGACCAATAAAGTTGTAAGGTCAAGGTAGAAAATGGCTTGTGTTTGAAAAGGATCAAGTCAGGATGGAAACAAGACATCACAAGATATTCATGAAATGATAAGTAATACTTGACAAAAGTGAATGATGAACTTGTGTGGACAGAAGGGAGGCTCGAAAATCAAAGCATAGGAAAATTTTTGGAGGGTGGTTGTAGCAGGTACAACAATAGTCAACTTGAATAGGAGTTCATTCTAGCTCATTTTTCTTAGTTTGATCAAATATAAACAAACATTTCTTTTAGACTCCCTGTCTTAGACCACTACCACTCTCCAATCATGCATCAATAAGCATAGCCAATTCGACACAATTTTTTGTAACACAATTACTCTTTTTTGAAATTTGGCTTCTGTGATCCATACTTTGTATAGAGAGATATTTTAGTGATAATCACATATTCGAGCCAACCATTTTCGTTCCATCTGCAAGTATTTCAATATATATTTACTAATAATCCCTTTCTTTAATACGAAACAAAAATAATTTCTCTTTAAAATTGAATTTTTCTAGAAGAAAATAAACAAAAAAATCTCACATAAACTTCACAAGATTTTAAATACCACAAGTAAACTATCCAACCAGAATAAATTTTTGGGAAAACTATGGGAGAAAGCACGTTCCTTGCAACCAACCGAGTTGCCTCCAACAACTCCCCCCTCCCCCCAGCTTATACTTCATGCCTTGAGGATGTTTTTCTTTTTACTTTTAAAGATATTTGATTTTTCTTTCATAAGCACACCTTTCTCTCATGCTATTTTTTTTCCTATACCTTTTTCATCTTGCTAATCTTTTCTATCTACATTACATAATCGTTATCTCCTATTATGTTGTTTCCCTTATGACAACGTTCCCTGGTATTTTTGGGAGAAAAATTAGGGAAGGTTCACCATGTGGACTTAACCACTTAATATTTCCTAGAATAGCAAGAAGTCCAATTTACTCATGTACTCTTTCCCGTAAATTTCCCAAAAGAAAAATATTTATTTATTATGTCATATTTAATTATATAGTTAATCAATTTAAATCGTGACACCCATAAACATCAATTTCAAACAATAAATACAATAATCCTAGAGTAGTCATGTATTTTTAAAAATAAAGAACAATGGTATCACATTGCATTATGTTAATATTAAGATATGATAATTTTATTTCTATACATTAAAATGTATTATTTGATTTAAATAATGGGTTTATACTTTCATTCAAAATATATATAATCAAAGTTTGAATTTAGACAAAGTCCCAACTTATTTGTAATACATTTTGTCTGGTCAAAATGAGTATAGTGGTATACAACTATTATTAGTATAGATCCATCTTAAGCACGAATTTAGTAGGGATCAAATATTTTCAGGTGCAAACCACTTTTGTAGTGCAAAATTTGAAATTGTTTGCCTCTAGATATATGATCTGTCTCTGTGCTTGGTGCTTAATAAATCCCTGCTTAATGTGGATCTCTCTCTCTCTCTCTCTCTCTCTCTCTCTCTCTCTCTCTATATATATATATATATATATAGAGAGAGAGAGAGAGAGAGAGAGAGAGACACACACACACACACACACACACACAATACCCATGAGGTGTAGACCAATTAGTTTGTATGGGGTTTAGATCTCACTAGGTCATTGGTTCAAATCTCATGGAAATGGGTTGAGGATGGAAGCCGCATTTGGGGAATTAAACTATCCCAAGGGGCATTCAAGCTTAACCAATATACATATTTTTAACTATATATAATATATACATAGTTTACATTGAAATCTTTTACTTAATATGGGTGCTCTACAACCCATTATAAGGGAGATATGTAGGTATAATGTAAGTAAGTATGTTAACATCTCCCCTCCTAGTATAAGAAATATGTGTAGGCGTAGTGTAAATAGATATGTCAACATTTTTTAAATGTGAAGTGTATATATGTGTGTGTTATTGAAAAATATGAATAATTATGTTAAAACATTCAATTTCACATTTTGCTCATTTCTAAGTATATTTTTAGATTATTTGTTAAATATGCACTAAAAATTTGTAGAATTGTTAGTTTAAAATGTATAATATATATAATTTAACTATGCAAGAAACTTTTTTATGCACTAAAAAAAATATAATTTAAATAATTACTTAAAACCAACCTAAATCCAATGATAGATATATAAAGATAAATATATAACATTCAAAAATATAAAAAATATTACATTTATAAAAATGTAATTTTTTATTTATTTAATTATATACTCTAAAAATTTCACAATATTTAATCCAAATATAATAAAAAAATTATAATTAAGATAAATTTATACTCATTCAAATATCTTTGTTAAACCAATAATACCAATACATAATCACATCATCATCATCGAAAAAGTAAAGTAAATCAAAATAAATAACATCTCAAAATCCTCCATAGATGTACCAAGAATCTATCGTATATTAATCATTAATGCATTTCTCCTAGATCTCCCCGTCATTATCGGTGAGTAATAAACATCTAATTATGTGTGAGTGATAAACATCCCATGTCCACTTTGATCTGTTTATAATTGAAGGTGATGAGGTTGATTATTTATTTTTAATAGAATGAAAAAAACAAATTAAAAATTTCAACAATACCATCTGGTCTTGCAATTGCATCATTAGGTTCCATTAAGTTAAAATCTCAGCCTATGGCATGACGAGAGAGTTCGGGACATAATATTTGTATTTGAGGCTGACGAGGCAGCTGTTTTAAAGAAAGCCGTGATCTTGGATGCTGTCGAGGGAGTTATTTATTTTATCCAATAGCATCCAATAAATTTATTAGAATTTGCTTGGAATAGAAGGAATTGTATAATAATATCATGTGAGGATGTTAATGGTGTCAAAAGGTGCCTTTCTCATTGCAATTGTATAATAATATTATGTTATAATGTTAATTGTTGTGATGGGAGATGTTTTCTAGTTTAGTTTAATGCGGTAGAGATGTGTTTTCCAATTTATTATATTAAAAATGTTGTAATTTTCAATATTTTGATTTAATTAAAATTAAATTAAATTAAAAATTAATTAAAAAATAAATTAAAATAAAAAACATAAATTTTTTTTATTATCATATTATTTTTAATATATAGTTTTTTATATTTTTAGAATTTATGCTTCTGTGATCCATATAAAATTATAAAATCTCTTTCGGTAATAATCACATATAATGGAACGTTGTCGACGCGTTTCGAACCAACCAATGTGGTTCATCATCAGGACTAGGTGAAAGATCAGATCAAATCAATAAGCTTAAATAGATGTAGAGATGTTTAAACTAGCCGTTTTCTAAATGGCTAGTTTGACTTTTTAATAATTTAGTTTTTTGTTAGGATATTTTTAACCCATGACTTTTTCCTATGTTATTTTTTTCTAATATAGTTTAGTTAAAGACTAAAAATTAAATTAATCTAGATTCACTTTTACTTGGATCTATGTTATTTTTCTCTAATATAGTCGATTTAATGACTAATAATTAGTCCAATCTAGATCCATCTTAACTCGGATCTACTAAGTGCCACCACAGATCAAATATCTTTTCACTTTTAAAAAGTTTTTCCCATTAAGAAAGAGATTTTATACTTGAGAAAATCAAATACCTTTTCACTTTATAAAAGATTTGCACCTTAAAAAAGAGATAATACTCAAGAAAAATGCATTTATCATTATAATCCATTTGATTTTATTATTGAATTTATTTTAATGAAATAGTCTTATATTCAAGCTCAAATATAGAGATGTTCAACCAATTGATTGTTGTATTAATTTAGATATTTGACTTTGATTATAATTTTAAATTTTATATATATATATATATATATATATATATATATATAATTTTATTTTATATATATTGACATTAATATTCAATATTCAAGTGGTTTAGTTTATTTAAGTCTTGTATTGAAAATATAAGATGTTTTTTTATTTTCTCAAGAAAAGTTTGCAAATTTTATGAGGACAATGTGTGGTTCCCTCCGTGTTCAATGTGGAGTTGACACATGTCTTTTTAAATAAAAATACTCTAAACAAAAACACAATATGAGATATAATAAAAACCTAAGTGAAAATACATATTTCATATTTAATTAGATTTAAATAAAACCATTATAAAACATTAATAATCTCATTCTCACTTTGCTCACTTCATTCATTGTTATTAATATTACAACCCCTTAGAAAAGAGATGTGGTAAAAATATTTCACTTTCACTCTCATAGCCATAAATAACCTTTATGTTTTATATCAACTCTAAGAAATAAAATGATTAAAAACAATTCTTATATTTGTTAGAACAATCATACAAAAATATTTGAATGTCAAAAAGAATTTATAATTCAGTTTTCTAATCAAAATAGATGTGTAATTCACTAAATTCTTAATATAAAATTAATATATAATATTCAAAAAATAAAATTAATAAAGATTCAATTTAGGTCATAAATAAAATGTCTTTCTATGTAAAGTTAAATAATATTAAGATGTATTTAAAAATACATTAATAGCAAAAAAATATTTTTACATGGACAATGTGATTTATAAATAAAATATGTCAAAGTCCATATTAGTTAAAATATTTCAATGTTAACTATGTATATATTATAGAAATCAATTGAAAAATGAAATTTTTATTTTAAAACATTTCAATATTTTTACTACTTAACATTTTGGTCCCTTTTCAGGTATATTTTTTTGGTTAATTTAGACAAAAGAATAACTACAAAACTTCATTGAATTTGGTTAACTAAAAACATTGACACACAAACACACTTAAAAAGCATCAAGACTCTTTGTTTCATCATGACTAAAATAAAAAGAGACATAAAGCCTTTGGAAGATGAAAACAAAACTCATTATATATATATATATATATATATATATATATATATATATATATATATATATATATATATATATATATATATATATATATATATATATATATATATATACATACATTTTACAAAGGTAAGATGCAACATTTTATTCTAGCTCTCCACATTTTTTCTATTCATCAAATGTCTAGGAATTAGGTGTTTAACATTATTGAACCTCTTTTAATAAGAAAAATTATTAAACCATAATCTTTATTTTTAATATATATTCTCTATTTTAACTAAATGCCACTTTTATACTCTAATACTTATAAACTTTCCTACCCTACATCTCTTAATACCTATTTTATATTAGTTTTTAAATTAACTCGATAAGATATGATTAATGAAATAAAAATTTATAATAAAACTTTTAATTTAATAATTTACATAATATTTCATAACACAATAATCACCAATTAAACTTTCAATCATGAGTTATATATATATATATATATATATATATATATATATAATTTAAAAAAAAATATATATATATATATATATATATATATTTATAATAATTATTTTTTATTTAATATATATATATATATAATCAAATGTAAAAATAATTTAAAAAATAATAATAATAATAATTATTTTTTTATTTATCTAAAAAAAATAATTATATTTTATAGAGTGATCAAAATAATGTAAATATTAAAAAAATAAGAAATCAAAAATTTCAAATCCCTTTAATAAAGAAAAACAAAATTACTCTTAAATTAAATTAAATTAAATTAAATAAAAAATAAATATAATTACTATTAATAAGACTCGACTTACGCAAATACCAAACTACCATATCATTAAGGTAATACACGCTAAATTAAAAAGTCAATTCAAATTTGTTAAAAAAACATCCCTATATTTGAGATGCATATAAGACGATTCCATTCAAATAAATTCAATAATAAAATCAAATAAATTGTAATGATAATGATATCTTTCCTCACTGATATTAATTAAGATCTTTCCTTAGTGATATCAATTGACGAATCTTATTATTTCAAGTAGATTCTGAATATTATGGATAAATAATATGTGTTTTATAGTTGAGAGTGCAAGTTTTTGTGATCCATAACATTTTAATCATAATTTTTTTGGGAAATCACATAAGAAATTTAGGAACTGACTTTTTTTTAACTACCAACTGTAATTCATCATCAAGATAATGAAGACTGACTGATCTGACATACACATTTATATCAAGAAAAGAGAAGCAACCCAAGAAAAATTAAAAAGTTAAAAAATGGTCAAAAAAATAAAATTAAAAATAATGTAAATATTAAGAATGTTGTGGGTTCACATCTTCGGATTTGGTTGATCCTCCATTTCTGTTTCTTCGATTTGATGGATAGGGGTTCATTTCTACGGTGCGGGACTGTCCCCATGATATGTAGATGTTTCTCTTTCTCTCCATGCTACTTTTCCAATTGGCAATTGGGGGATCTTTTTAGACATTATCAACGACTCTCTGCTTGATTATGAGTCTCATGTGATGGGTATGTTTTGCCAGATCACATTATTTTTGGTTTTAGGAGCAATGTTGCATATTTTGGAGTGATTACTCCCTTCACTTTCTTATGCTGTATTATGCACTGTTTTTATTTATCATAATATAAAATAGCGTTATTTTCTTGCTGAAAAAATTAAAAAAAAAAAAAAAAAAAAAAAGAGAAGAAGAAGAAGAAGAAGAAAGAAAAAACAAAAAATAAAAAAAGAGATTAAAAATAAAAAATATATAAAATAAACCAAAAATAAAATTAGCCCATTCTTAAAATTACAAAAGTTAAAAATGGTCAATGATTAAAAATAAACAAAAATATAAAAACCAAAAACATACTAACCCATCTTTAAAAGCATGAGTCAAAACTAAAAATAATATAAAATCAGAACCAAAAACTAAAATAACACCCCTATCAAAAAAACAAGATAAACAAGTTAATAAATTAATAATTACATTAATAAATAAAAATTAAAAACAAGAATTAAAATACAAATAAGAATAAAATAAAAATAAAGGATTTAATTAATAAATAAATACATTAAAAATAAATAAAAATAAGGATAAAAATATAAAAATAAAAATAAAAATAAATTACTTTTATTTTATTTTTATAACTAAATCAAAAAATAAAAATAAAAATAAAGGATTTAATCAATAAATAAATTAATAAATAAAAACATTAATAAATAAATAAAATTAAAACTAGACTTAAAATACCAAAAAAAAAAAATATATATATATATATATATATATATTATTTTAATAAATAAATATCAGTAAATAAAATAAAATAAATAAAATCATAGAATAAAAATAATATGATCAAATCATAAAAATACCAAAGAATAAAATAAAAGAAGGACCCTTATAGGGAGTGAAGAGATGGAATCCAACAACTACTAACTTTCCATTCATTATCCATGTTCAACGTACAGGGCCTCTTCTCAATTTCAATCGCCTCCCTAAGTTTTCGGTGATGGAAATGGTCAACCCGAGCAAGGACTCTAGCGTCTTCCATACAGATATGATGCTTCGTCTTCTCCGCATGCTCAGCTAGCGTTGAGGACTTGGTTCTACCATGCCTAATATCCGCAAAATGCTCCTGGATCCTTTTATTAATCGATCGACTAGTTTCACCAATGTAGGGAGTCCCACAAGAGCACGGGATCAAATAAACACCTTTCACGCTTTTTGGGTCCAACTGGTCCTTAACCGATTTAAGGGAGCCCCAATTGGTGTTTAAAGGTTTAAAAGAAGACGAGATCTTATGCTTCCTTAAAATCCAAGCGATCTTGTCAGCAGTACCTTGAATAAAAGGTAAATGAACTTTACCAATAGCATCATCCCATATCTTTTTCTGTCTAGGACCTTTGCTTGCATTCATGAAAGTCTTCAAACCCTGACTTCTAATATAACCAATTTCTCCAAAGACCTTAAGGAGATGGGCTTTCTCTTCATCTAAATGATCCTCATCAGAAATTCTAAGAGCTCTCGTAGCTAAAGTGTTCAGAACCCCAATTTTCTGAGCAGGAAAATGATGAGAACCAGAATGCAGATATTGCTCCGTGTGCGTCTTTTTCCAAAAAACATGGTGTGAGAACGAGCCATTATTATTTCTCGAGATGAGAACATCAAGGAAAGGAAGGATCCCATCATTCTCCCTCTTCAGCATTCAATATTTCAGCTTTCTTTAAAACAGCTGCCTCATGAAAGTCTCGAACTTCTCCCACATCATGCCATAGGCGGAGATGCAAACTTAATCAAAGCTATTGATGCACTTGCAAAGGGACTGGCCAGAAAGGAGGGTAGTGTTGAAATTATTAATTGGTTTTTGTTTTTCCATTAAGGGTTTAGAATTGATAAGTTAGCACACATTTATTATTTACAATTTGGAATTGGAATATTGGAATTAATATATATTTTTCTTAGTATAAAAATAAAATATTTTTCAAATAAAAATTAATATATATTTTATTAGTTTTAATTAAAAATATTATAAAATATTAATAATTTTACTTTTATTTTGTTCAATATAATATGGAAAAATGTAGCAAAAATATTTCACTTGCACTCTCAGTGATATATAAATATTTAGATGTCCATATAAAGTAACATAATTTTATATCAACTTTAAGAAATATAAAGTAATAAATTTTATATCAACTTTAACCAACATAAATTAATTAATCCAAGAGCCCAAAATGATCAAATCTTTTGATTTGCAAACTTTAGAGTGCTAAACTTGAAAAACTTGAGAAGTAGTGCTACAATACATTCCACAAGTGCAGAATAATGGTGGTTGAAAATCCCTTTTTTGCTAAGAGTGAGTGTTGAGAAGTGTAACAAGAAAGACTCAATTTGACTTGGCCTTGGTCAAATTGAGAAAATTCAAAATTTCCACATCAACAGACAACTTGGAGGCAGTTAACTGAGGTGACATTGCTCTTTTCACTCAGTTAGCTCAATAAATTCAAGTTAGTGGGCTTGGAGTTCAATTTGCATGTGTTGATTGCTAATTTATAGCAATCTAGTTCATCTATTTCCAATTGCACTAAGTTAAACTTGTTCTAATAGTTAATAGAACTAGTTGGAGGTTAGTTGCGTAGTGAGACAATAACCTAACTCAAATATCATCCAGTGAACTAATCAATCAACCAAAAATAACTCATGCATTCAAGGAATAATTGGTCACTTGTGGTGGAGATTCCAAGGAAGTGTAACATCAATTGTAGACTAGTTTTTAGTGTACAAGTGTTTCATTCAATCAATGATCAATTTCCTTAGGATTTGTGCAAGGAAATAAGAGGATGGTGTAGGCATAAAGTGGCTAAGTGTTGGCCACAGGTCCTCAGTTAGTAGTGAGAACAATTATTATTTTGCACATTGTGCTCAGAGATGGAGTATGCAATTGTAATAGTTTCTCTCTTCAACTGATTAATGCAAAGAGGCTTGAGGGCTTTTTCTCAGTTGGGTTCCCCTAGAAATCACTGTGTATTTGTGGTTTTGTTTATTGCATGTTTGTGCATGTTGTTCTAAATTTTTAATTAATTTTCGTAGAGTAGTAGAGTATAATTATGTCTCATGATTAGATTAAATTTCTTGAGCAGATGCAATTCTATCACTAAATTTCTAAATGGAGAAGCCACATGCAAATGAGCATGCAGGAGGTAGAGTGGAGGCACCCAGTCAACCAGAATCTTCCATAGAGGGGAACAAGAGAACCGAAGAAGATGATAGATTGCTGCAAGATGCAAGGGAAAATGTGGGAGCCCCCACATCAATACACATGAAGAGAAAATCACCTAAGAGGTACATTGGTTATATGGCTCTCATGACAAATCTCATTCAGACAAAGCCTTATTCATTTGAGGAAGTAGTTTCTAAACTTGTTTGGGTTAGCGCCATGATGGAATAATACGAATCCATCATGAAGAAAAATGTATGGGAGGTGTTTCTGAGAATAGAAAGGAAATCAATGGTTGGTTTCAGATGGATCTACAAAGTGAAGCATGCAATAGATGGAAGCATCAAGAAGTACAAGGTAAGATTTGTGGCCAAAGGATTCTCTCAAGTAGAGGGAGTGGACTATGATGAAAATTTTACACCAGTTTCCAGATATTTCTCAATCAAATCCATTCTATCACTAGTTGCGCAAATGGGGTGGAAAATCCACTATATGGATGTGAAGATGACCTTTCTCAATGGTGCCATTAATGAGGAAATTTACATAGAGAATGTAGAAGGATTTGAGAAATATGATTGAGATTCACATGTGTGTAGACTCAACAGAGCATTGTATGGTCTGAAATATGCTCCCCTAATATGGTACACTCGGATCGACAGTTACTTCATTGGATTGGGCTTCACCAAAAGTGAAGCAAATGTGAACCTATATTACATTGTGGTAGATGGTAAGTTTTTTATCCTTGTTTTGTATGTTGATGATTTAATATTGATAGGTGATGAGCAGTTGACCCGCTCTTTCAAAGAGGGTCTTGCAAGGGAATTTGAGATGAAATACATGGGCCTAATGCATAAAATCATTAGGTTGGAAGTATGGCAAGGTGATGGTGAATTGTTTGTGTCTCAGGGGAAGTATTCCTATGAAATAATTTAGAGATTTCACATGGATAATTGTAAGCCCATGGAAACACCTCTAACTACAAACTAGAGGAAGGAGAATGCCAGTTCATTTGAAGAGGTTGATGCTACCATTTACAGGAAACTTGTGGGGTCTTTGATGTATCTTGTGAAAATAAGACCCGACATGTGATATGTTGTAAACCAACTGAGTCAAGCGATGGTGAGGCCTACGAAGTTGTATTGGAAGGCAGCAAAGAATATGTTACAGTACCTATGAGGCACTACAAAGTATGGATTATGGTATAGGAGGATAGAGGGAGTGAAGCTTCAAGGCTTCACCAATGTAGATTGGGAAGGGATTCCATCAGACATGAAAATTAATTTAGGTGCTATCTTTATTTTTGGGTTTGCAGTTATTTCCTGGTACAAAAGGAAGCAGGGTATGTGGCTCTCAACTCAGCAAAGGCTGAATACATGGCTGCAAGCCAAGCAACATGTGAGGCCATGTGTATGACGAAAATACTTATGGGACTTTTCAGTCAGGAGATGGATATGAAAGTGATATATTGTGATAATTAGGGTTGCATTAAGCTCTCTGAGAATCTGGTATTTCATGAAAGGTCCAAGCACATTCATATTCGGTATCCTTATTTGCGGGATTGTGTACAAAGGATAATTATGTTGCTACAGTACATTCCAACTGAGGAGTAAGACGCTCACATCTTGACAAAGGAATTATCTAGAGGTAAATTCAAATTCCACAGGTGCAGGATAGGGGTGGTGTAAAATCCCTTTCTTTTTAAGAGGGGGTGCTGAAAAAAGGTAGCAAGAAAGGCTCAATTTGACTTTAGCATTATTCCAATTAAGTAAAATCGAATTTCCACATCAACAGGACAACTTGGAGGCAGTTAACTCGTGTGACATGGATCTTGTCACTCAACTAGATCAATAAATTTGAGTTAATGGAATTGGAGTTCAGTCATGCATGTGTGATTGCTAAATTTTAGTAAGTGAGTTTAGTTATTTCAGTTTTATTCAAATAATTGACCTCTAACTGTTAATAGAGTTAGTTGTGCAGTGAGACAACAATCTAACTCAAAAAGTTGTCAATTTATTGATCAATCAACCCAAAATAGCTAATGCATGCATAAAATTCAAATTTCTCAGTTGAAGTGGAGATGAAAAGGTAGTGTAACATGAGTTGTATACTAGTTTGAGTGTATAGGTGTTGCATGAGGTGAGAAGATCAATCCTTAGGAATTGCACAATAAATTAGGAGGAAATTCCTATATTTTAGGGGCTAATTTTCCTCAGGAATTGCACAAGGAAATAGGAGGCTAGGTGAAAAAATAATTAGCTAAGTGTGGCCAAATTTTCTCATTCAACAAATAGAACAATTATTTTTTTGCCGGTTGAGCTCAAAGCCGAAGCTAGCAATTGTAATAGTTTCTTTATTCATCTGATTGATGCAAAGAGGCTTGAGGGGTTTTTCCAAGTTGGGTTCCCCTAGAAATCACTGTGTATTTATTGTTTTTCTTATTTCATGTTTATGCATGTTGTTCTAAATTTTCATTTCCATTCTGCAGATCACTAGAGTAGGATTGTGTCTCTTATTTTTCAATTTGAAATATTGAGAAGCTGCAATTTCTATCATTTTTCTACACTCTCTGCATACGTGAACCAGGATGTACATGATGAAGTTCATGTGAAACCTATTTCTTTTCTCATTCGTGCATTTCTCAAGATATTTTTCGTGACGCCTTACAAACTCTTACATAGCTTCCCCACATGTGGGATCTCACATTTTTTTGTTTGAGACAACCTTAGATGTGTACTAGGGCACATGCCACAAAGAATAATTCATGTTACAAACCATGGCTATAGTTATTCCACTTTTGGAAGGTACTATTTCCATTATTCCATTTCCACATTGACTCACACAATAGAATCTGCAAGGAAGGTAGCAAGATCATCATATGAATTCGAATCACTTGCCGAGCATGTCATCAAGCCTCTTCTTGTTCGATTAAAAATGTTGTGTGAGTTAATGGGGGGCTTGATGCACTCAAATATTTGTTGATTGTGAGTAGTCACGGAGGATGAGAACATATTCCTTTGATACACGATCTTCCAAATGACTTTGTTATTTCTTGCTTAATTCATATTCAACATGTCTTCCATCGAAAACCCGAGATTCTATGGAAGAGGTGGCCTCATATTCTAGCTACTAAATTTCTTCTATCCTTTGAGAAATTTCATTTGGTAAATTTCGACAACAATGATATTTTTCAAGAATTCTGGAAGATGTTTATTTGATAGTTATAAATGAATGTTCCACAAGAACTAGATTTGAAAATGGGTTTTGAATTGTTGATCTGATATAGCTCAAAATGTTAGTGCACAAGGTATGTTCTCTCATATTCATTATGATTTTGGTGTTGATTGGAAAGGAGAAATATCTAGATTGGATCAAAAAGATTAAAAAAAAAAAATGATCTTTAATGATCTATGGGATGGAATTTTTCAAGAAGAGGCTCAAGGAGAAGATGATGGAGATGTGTAGTGGAAGCCTAATGAACATACCAAGCCTAAATTAGCTAAGGGGGTTACTATTTTGAAGAAAAAAGACAAGAAATATTATGCTCTAATTTCTATAACTATAAGTGAAGAGGTAAGCTCACATATAGTTGACATTAATGATTCATATGGAGCCTTAAAAAATTTAAAGGAATTTTATGACTTTCATTTAAAATTCAAACTTGTACAATTGTTGCCAAAGCTCTTCAACCTAGAGATGACATATGATAATATTATTATTTTATCCTCTACGATAAAGGCCATCACACATTTCACTAGAATAAATATAGACATTACTCTAACAACCTTAATCAAAGCTCTCTATCCTACATAAACTCGTTATCTTGTATCCCTACAAGCTAGTAGTCAAATGAAATCCATCACATTTGGCTCTATAGTGGAAAAAGTTGCAAAATGTGAGCAAGTTTTTGGGAGGAATAAGACAACTCAACTTATTAGAGAAACAATCAAGTAACTCTTCTAGAGAAGGGAATAAAATAAGATAGAGATATAATGTTCATTGTAATTAGTGTTGTTATCACTCCACCGGATCTCCGAGGCTGAGAAGAGACCAACAAAGGTAACCATAGACCAATATTTTTCCAAGTAGCTAGCCCTAATAGGTAGGAGAGGGCTCTCTCCAATGGATCTTGGCCAATATGACTGGATCAATGAGATATTAGGCTAGGTATAGTAGTACAGGGGTTTGATTAATTGAATTTTGAGGTGTTGGATGGTGAATAGGTCAGGAAAAACAAGGATCAAAATTGTAGAGATCTGATGGAGCAAGGTAGGTAAGCAGTTCAACATAAAAGGATATCTGATGAAGTGGTTTAGACTACTAGGGTTTGAGAAAAGAGCATAAGAGATATGAATTCTTTTATATTAAGAAGAAGATGAAACAAAATGTAACTATTCCTCCAAAACATAGCATAAGCTTAATGAATTCTGTCTTTCTGACTTAGGAAACAATTACATTCAGAAATGGAGTGAATATGAAATCATAATACATTCACACATTTGCAAAAACATAAGAAGAAACAATTTCAAATCACATTACCACAAGAATTCCATCAAAATAGCTGCAACTCAGTCTGTTATTTCTTGCCAAAAGTTTGATTACAAAAAGTGTTCAGTGATTAATCCAATAGAATCCAACCATTGCAATGAGAAAGGAAATGAAATATATAGACCAAAACAAACTTCTCCCACCCTCAGGGGTTGAATCCCTGAATTGTGGAGTTGATCCCCAAAATTCTCAACTGGAAACCCAAAGACTAGGGAGGTCAACAAACTCATCCCTAACTTTGGTGAAATTGATTCATTTGTCCCAAAAATACATTTTTATCCAATTTATCTACCTCTAGTAACTAAAAGTGACTTAATTAAATTTACATGGATTTATTACATCAGTAAATTCATCAATTCCATGACCAAACTGAGAAATTTGGAAAATTCTGAAAATATCAGGCAACTAGCAAAAGCGTAGCACCCTTGACAAAAGCGCATCGCCAACTTCAAGGTCACTTTTGGAGGAATTTTTGAAGTCAAAATTGAGCCCAAGAAATTTCATTATAATTTTGCTCCTGTCTAGTTTCTAAAAATTCCCTTAAGTTCTGAAAATAACGAAGCTAAGGCCTTCAAAACTGAAATCTCCCAAGGTTGATCAAAAGCGCAGCGCCAACCTGAAAAATGAGGCAGAAAGGTGATTTTTTAGATGTTTTTGGCCATTTATCCCTATCAAATTAGTCAAATTTTGATGTAGAGGGCCTTCGAAATCCAATGGTGGTGACCATTTTTCATTTGGAGGCTCCTAGAAAAAGCGCAATGCCCTAGGCACTGTGTTTTTGACAAGTGGACTGTGCTGAAAGTCTGTCAAAATTTGGAAAAATGCCCAAAACTGCAAAAACTTACCCAAAAACCTTCAAAATTGGTAGATGAAGTGCCGATTAAGTGTCTCATTCAATCAAGGATGCATCAACAAGTATTTCAAGTTTTCCCTTGTCCTTTTTCTTGGCTAGGTTTTCCTTCAATTTGTCCTTCAACTGCTTGATCTTGATGTTGCAAATCTGATTTCTTGTGTTGTAGCTATTAGCCATGTTTCTAAGCTTGTCTTTATCCTTTTTGACCTTCTAAAGGAGCTTCTCAAGGTGAAGGTTCACTCTATCTAGCCATATTTCTCTTTCATCCTAAATTTTGTTTGAAATCCTTTCTTCAAATGAGAGTTTTTCTGCTTCAAGCCTTTCTTTCCCCAATGCTCTTTTAAGACCTCCTGTTCTTGGTATTTTCTTGGTGGCTTAAGCATTATCATGGTCAGACTCATCAGCAAGGTGAAATTCATCATCAACCATCACTACTTTACCTTTGGTATTTTGCCTCTTAGCCTTCAACAACTCCAATTCCAAGAGCACTTGCTTGTCACTTAGTTGTTTGTTCTCTTGATCAAGGAAGGAGATGACATATCTTGGTCTGTCCAAGTTGTCCTGTAGCTCTCTTATTATGGAATTCTTCTCTTTGATGACCATGTTGTAGGCTTCATGATCATTTTGGACATCCAAGTCCACCAAGTCAAACTCTCTTTCTTCCTCATGAAGATCTTCCTCCTCATGAACAACTGCATCATCCTGCTGCTCGTCCTGATGTACCTGCTTTGCTGATGAAGAAGGAAAGGCCCCTTTCACAAGATATGGAGAAAACACTTGCCTAGGCCCTCTTTGATAGGTTTTGACCTATTTTCCCTTTTTTGTCTTCTTCATTGCAACCCTGCTAGATGACCCTGTTTGTCTTTGAGACACTGATGCTGGTGGTGGAATTGGTCTAACAGGCTGAGGTGGTGGAGTAATGAAGACATCATTCTCAATGAAGGTCTCGCATGCAATGTTCAGTTGACTGAGATGATGAAGGACAATTATTTTGATTAGAAAGTGATGGAAGAGGTTGTTCATTTAATGTTCATACTCTATGTTCTGCACTATGTAGGACATATTATCAATAGTCCTGTACAAATAGTGAAGGATATTGAGCAATTTCACCCTAGTGAAATGCATGAACAACCTGATGTGATAGGTGTATAGTCTGGAGAATCTTCCCTCACAAGTGAAATATTTTATGATGATCTTCATCATGGGAGAAAATATATCAAGTAGGTGACTAAAAGGAAAGACTTTCTTTTTGTCAATTTTGTACCGTGCCTTGAGAAATGGTTCATAATGCTTGGCATCTACATCTGCGGCCTTAAACCATTTTTCACCCACATTGGGTATCCCTGTGGCTGCAACAATAATATCTGTGGAGATGGTGAAGGTCACCCCTGCAATGGTCACTTGGTTTTCTTGGAAGTTAGAGTTGAAAACTCTGGTCAAAGCAGGGTGATGTTGTATTATTTGGACCATCTCACAGAAGTCAAAACAGCCCACATGTTTGAAGCAATTGACTGTCATGGTTGAGGGCAACAATTCTCTAGTGTTGGATGGCTCAAGCGTCAAAATCCTCCCTCCTTTGTGGTGTCTCCTTTCCTCTCTTTCCTCCTCCATAATGTCTCTTTCATCCTCCATAGTGTATGTTTTGTTTTGAAACCCTAAGGGAAAGGGGAAGGGAAAGGGAGTAGGAAGTAGGGTTAGGGAGTTGGGATAAGTGGAGGAAAAATTAGGGAAGTGGGGAAGGGAGTTAGGGAGCTTAGGGAAGTGGTGGGGGATAGAAAACCTTAGGGAGATAGGGGAGGAATTTTGATAATAGGGATATAGTGTGGCTCCCTAAGAAAATGCAGCCTAGGGGTAGGGTTTTAGGAAATGTGACTTGGGAATGAGAGATAAGGTGATGTAGGTGTAGGGGGAGTGTTTTCTGAGGTGTGGAAAGGGAAAATAGGGTCTAGGGAAAACAATATTGGTTTTCAAGAGTGAAAGAGAGGGTTTCTTTGCTCAAAACTTGAAATGATGAGTGAGGAGGTTTTACACCATAAATTTGAAATTATGAAGTGAAAGGAGGGCTTTGAGAGGTGTAACTTACTTACATTTGATTGAGAAAACCTTGATTTGATGCTTGGACCACTTGCAAAGAAGATTTGGAGGTTGTAGGTGAAATTTGGCAAAAGCGCAGCACATGAAGCAGGAGCGCAGCGCCTCCTAGGAAAAAGCACAGTGCCTGAAGCAGGAGCGCAGTGCCTCTGGGTCAAAAGCGTAGCGCCTTCAAGGAAATTAAGCTTTCTCGATGAAAATTTGATTTTTTACTTGGGGAAGCAGAGAGCTCAATGCAAGAGGATGCAAATGAGTGTCTCCTTGGTCTTTGATGGCCCTTTATACTTGATGAAATTTCAAAAATAGGCATGGGACCCACATTTTCCTTTTCAAACTCAACTTAAACATTGCAATTCACCTTTCATTTTTTGATCATGATCCTTTGAATTTGATCTTTTGGTGGATTTGGAACACTATGACTTTTGGAACTTTGACTTACTTGGCTGATGGAACCTTGAGTATGCAGCTACCTCGGAACCATGAGAACTTATTTCATATTAAGAAACATAAAATTACATATTGAATTGAAATTAAATTTACAAATCAAACTTTCGTAATAAAATTTGTTTATTGTCACTCTCTTACTTGCTGGAATTTTATGCATGCAAATGGTGATTTGATGGACCTTGAAAACCCTAAGACCTAATGAAGACTCTAACTGAATGAACTTCATGATGAAAAGACTGAAATGATGATGACAACTCATGACTGATGTACACTCAGCAAAGTGGTGAAATGAGCTAGCAAGTAATGAAATTTTTGAAAAGAGTGAGGTTTGACCTTAGGCTACCTCCAATGACCAAATTTTTGCATGATGACTTGATGGAATAACGAAAAAATGAGAATAGAACCTTACTATGATATGAAAAGAGTTTTTTTTATCACTAGTGGAAGGATGCAAATATTGACACTAACAAATATGATAAAAATAGACATGAGGAAAATAAATTTAAAATCCCTTAAAAAAAGATAAAAAACAAACAAAATTAAAAATAAAATAAAAATAAAACATGCAAAAGATAAATCATTTAAATTTCCTAAATATTTGCCATTACAATTTTGAAATGCCAAATCATTCTTAAACCACCATTGACTATAAAATGTAATGCTTTTACTAAAAACAAAAATATTTTAAAATTGTTTAGTCAACATTTAGTAAAAATAACATAAAATTTTTTTATTAAAAAAATGAAATTTTATCAATATCTATTGAAATAGATATTATTCAATCAAATAATATTTATTATTTATAAAACATATATTCGAAGCCACACTCATCATAATTATAACATTTAAAATTATAAAAAATAAAAACGAAGCAAAGGAGAAATACTCTTTCAAATTTAATCTTACCCTTCCTTTTAAAAGAAACCGATGTTCAAATTATTAAATCTGGTCGATCCATGTAATATAATATTTACTATTAACAATTAACAAGACCAATATTCTAAAACATCATTTCCAATATAAAACCACTTTAAACATAATTAAATGAATACCAAAACATAAAGTTAACTATTTTTTTTTTCATATTTTACCCAATCATACAAACAGTTGAAAATAATAATATTTTATTGTGTTTTAAATGAATAACCAAAACATAAAGTTAACTATTATTATTTTTCATATTTTAACCAATCATACAAACATTAAAACACATTTATTTATTTTAAATGATAATTTTATAACTCTCATTCAAACATTTGAAAATAATAATATTTTATTGTTTCCTAGGTAAACACATTTACTTATTTTAAATAATAAGTTTATAAATCCCATTCAAACATTCGAAAATAATAATATTTTATTTTTTCTTAGAAAAAATTGTCTCCGGGGCATGTTTTAACTCATTATGCTATCATAATTTTGTGTCTATATATTAAAATATGATACCTTTGTCTCTAAGGTAATTTTCCTTTTCTTTTCCTTTTCAGGTTTTAACTCATTATAGTATATTAAAATATATTATTTTGTTTTCAATAATTGTTTACGTATTGCGTCCTTCAAAATATATAAAATCACCGTACAAATTAAGTCAAAGTCGTAATAACACATTTTGCCGAAAACGTAGTGGTAGTGGACGATTATTATGGATACCAATGGCAGAAATTTACTATGCCTATTTTTTAGAATATATTGGTTAAAGGGCAATGAAGCTGACTGTTATAACACTCGTTATAGCACTCATCAAAGCATTTATCATAAGTTTAATTTTCTTCAATGTATTTGGACATATATTAATGAAAATGTACTAAAAAATTCAGTAGAAGGAATTGACAACCAAACTTAAAAAAAAAAATTAAGTAGATGAAGTTGACAAGAAGAAACAGAAGAGGGAAGTATTCTTCTTTATTATTTACATATTGCACACGTTCAGATATAAAGCACATAACAATTTCAATTTCTTTTGAAGTCCGAGGCAAATCAGTCCCAATCCTCCTTCCATTCTACAGCTAGAACCAGGAAACAATTCTAAAAAATTGGTGGAGCCATGGCCAAAATTGGGTATGGTAAATGGGGCAGTTGGATAATGCCAGTGGGTGTGTTCTTGAGTTTATTCAAACTTATTACTGCTCTTCAACAACCAGGTATATGAATATGGAACATTTGAAGTTCAACAAATGGCTCAACAGCGAATGTTGGGTGTGTTCCATTTTGTCTGCAATTTGAGAAGCTTCATGGTTTTGTAGCAGTAATCAATCTTCTTTTTTCAATGTTGTTTTAATAATTATTTTCTGAGTATCAGATGTGGAGGATGAAAACAATATAACTTGGGTTACTGATGCCAATTATATCGACGTGGGTGAGATAGCAGACATAGGGAACGTGATTGGACAAATCTTCGGTTCTTCTTTAGATACTCTACACTTCTTTCCAAAACCTCTCAACAAGTCTTGCTATCACTTGCATGTGCCCTCCAATGTGCCTTACCTCTTAAGACTGTTGTTTATCAATGGAAATTACAATGGATTCCAAAGTTGGCCAACCTTCGCTTACTCTTTTGAGACCGTAGATATCTTGGCTATGAACAACATTACAGTAACAGATGATGGACTGTATGATGAAAGAATCATGGTTATTTCAGGCACAATGATGTATGTTTGCTTCATTAGAACCTTCTGTTGAAATATTAAAGTCACCTGCGTGCCCTGAGCAGGAAGAAGCAGAGTACAAAAGGGGCAGAGAGCTTGCATGCACAAGCACCGTGTATTAAAGAAGAATGAAAAAAATCGTAAGGAAGAAATTTAATGTTTATGGGCCGCAGCGAAGTTTGCAGAGATGAAGTTAATGTTTGATGGGCGTAGCCGTTTTTGCAGAGGAATGAAAACTTTCGTGGTTCCAAGGCACGGAAGAACATAGTTTTATTTAAGACAGTCTTTTAGGGCTTTTAAGCCCTCAACAACCAAAATTGAAGACAATGTGTTTAAACAGCAAAGTTCTTAAAAGTTTTGAAAAGGCACGACAAGTGGTCCCCACCACTTAAGCGCTAATTGCAATCGCAGCAGATATATTTTAAATTCAAGTGTCTTGTTGATATGGAAGATTGCGATGCGATCGCAATCGCAATTGCAAGTCGCATTGTGTTCCACCGCATATGTGTTACCGCCGTTGAAAAGTCGCGATGGGATTGTCGCGCCATCGTGCAATCGCAAATCACAATGTCACAAAGAATGTTTCTGCCAAAGTTTCATTGCATTGAAAGGTTGCGATGTGATTGTCACGTCATTGCACAATCGCACATCGCAAGTCCATATGACATTCCGCCAAGTTTTGTGTTTGATCGCCGATTGTCGATTGCGAAGTGGGCTCCACTCGTATATCATGCACACAAAGATTTAGGTTAAAAGTTTTATGGATTCGTAGTGTATTTTCATTTTTTGTAGTTTTATGTTTTTACACCGCGGCATATAAAAGTAAAAAGCCCGTGTATGTTTTATGTATGATTTTTGAATTGTAATGCATTGTAAGTGTGTTGTATCGCTGTGAGAGCCCAAAGGCAAGAAAAACACAGTGTAGACCACAGGAGCACTGTTGTGTGCGTTTTGAGAGACAGAGAGTTGAAAGAGCACTGCGTCTATAGCAGTCAGTGATTTTTTGAGAATCCCTCTCTCATAGAAAGAAATATATCATTTTGTAATAGTTTTTAGTTGTTCAGTTAATGAAATAGAAGAAAGCATTTTCGTGCCATCTTTGTTTTAATTTCTCTGTGTTAGAAGGGGAGTATTATTCTCTCTGTTTTGTTCTGGAATTTTCAGAAATTCCAACATGGTATCAGAGCTAGTTCAGGCTCTTTGAAGGTTTCAAAGAAGCTAAAAGAAGAAGAAGACTTGTTGCAGCATTTCTCCAGCAATGTGAAAGCTCAGCAGAAGATAAAGTTCAGGTATTTCTCAAAAGAAAACAGAGTTGTTGTTTTTGTTTGAAAGCATAGTCCTCAAAGACAGTGTTCGTCTTTTAAGAAGGAAAGACAGTTTTTTTTAAAAAGACAGTTTGTTTAAATTCAGAGTTCAGTTTAATAGCAATGGTTGGACCAAGCACTGGTATGAGTATTGGAAATGTTCAACTTCCACAATTTAATGGAAATAATTATGATTATTGGACCATTACCATGAGAGACCTGTTTGCCTCACAAGATTTATGGGAATTAGTAGAAGATGGTTTTGATGAACCAGCTGATGAGCAGGCTTTTAATGCCTTAACTCAAGCAGAGAAGGATATATTGAAGAGCAATAGAAAGAAGGACTCTAAAGCCCTCTTCTATTTGTATCAAGCAGTAAATGAGAGTGTGTTTCCAAGGATAGCAGCAGCTAAGAGATCCAAGGATGCATGGGATACTCTCAAGGTAGCATACCAAGGTATGGAGAAAGTGAAGACAGCAAAACTACAGTTGCTGAGGAGAGATTTTGAAACTCTCTGCATGAAAGAGTCAGATAATATAGACTCATTTTTTACACATGTTATTGGGATGGTAAACCAAATAAAGTCCCATGGAGAAACTCTTGAAGAAAAAAGGATTGTGGAGAAACTTTTGAGGAGCTTACCCTCAAGGTTTGATGTTATTGTTACCACCATAGAAGAGACCAAGGATCTCTCAAAGTTCACAGTGGATGAGCTTCATGCAACACTGATGACACATGAACAGAGATTGAGTAGAAATGAAAACTCATCTCTAGAGCACGCCTTCAAGACCCTGATGCCTTCAGGAAAAGGAAGAGGTCAAGGCGGAGGAATAGGAAGAGGCAGAAGCCAAAACAGAGGTGGAAGGAACAGCCCTTCACATTCACATGGAAGGAGCAACAGTCAAAATCAGAGCCATGGCCAATGCAACAGCCAGCAAGGTGGACACCAGCATGTGCATGGACAAAGGTATGATAAATCCAATGTCCAATGTCATTATTGCAAGAAATATGGGCACTATGCCAATGAATGTAGAAAGAAGCAAAATGACATGAAAAATAGGCAGAATGCTAATGTAGCAAAAGAATAAAAGAACCCAAGTAATGTGTTGTTTACATGTAATGTAGCACAAGATAGAGAAGATGATGTTTGGTTCTTAGATTCAGGATGTAGTAATCATATGACTGGAAACAGAACAATGTTTGACAATCTAGATGAAGAAGTTAAATCAGAAGTAACCACAAGGACTGATACTAAGATCTCTATCAAGGGAAAAGGCAGAGTTAGTATTCGAGCAAGAAATGGTGAACAAAAATTTTTTCCAGATGTGTATTATGTTCCTGGTTTGAAGTGTAATCTTTTGAGCGTTAGGCAGCTCATAAACAAAGGTTACAATGTAGTTTTCAAGGATGATGTGTGCACAATAAAAGATATACCTCCAAGCAAGAAAATTATTGCTGAAATACAAATGACCAGCAATAGAATGTTTCCGCTCAAGCTCAACATTGACTTGAAGGGAAAAGGGAAAAGTGTAGCAGTTGTAACACAAGAAGTCTTTCAGAAGGAAGAGAAAGATGAAAACTGGCTATGGCACTTGAGATTTGGACATCTCAATTTCATAGGATTAAATTTGCTACACAGAAAAGGAATGGTAAGAGTCTTACCATTGATTGAGAAGCCTGACAGCCTATGCAAAGGCTGCATCTTGGGAAAGCAACACAGAGAAAATTTTCCATCAGGGAAAAGCATAAGGGCGAAGGCACCCTTAGAGATCATTCACTCAAACTTATGTGGGCCAATGCAAACAGCATCAGTTTCAGGCAGCAATTACATGCTGACCTTCATAGATGATTTCACAAGGAAAGTGTGGGTTTATTTTCTGAAATATAAGAGTGAAGTCTTTCAGAAATTTTGCCACTTTAAAGCTCTTGTAGAGAAACAAAGTGGGCAGTATATCAAAGTTCTCAGAACAGATAGAGGAGGAGAATATATATCAAAATAATTTATGCGTTTTTGCAGAGAGAACGGGATACATAAGCAGTTTACCACAAGGTACACACCGCAACAGAATGGAGTTGCTGAAAGGAAGAATCGAACCATAATGGAAATGGTGAGAAGTATGCTAAGGGAAAAACACTTGACGAATGAGTACTGGGCAGAAGCAGCAAACTGTGTTGTGTATCTTTTAAATAGATGCCCTACAAAATATGTTATGAACCAAGTTCCAGAAGAAGCGTGGAGTGGCAGAAAACAGGGAGTCACCCACATGAGAGTTTTTGGATGTGTAGCTTATGCACACATTCCAGACAAGTTGAGGAAGAAGTTGGATAGTAAGGGGGAGAAGTGTATCTTTCTTGGATATTGTGAAGATTCCAAAGGATACAGATTGTATAACCCATCCACAAAGAAGTTTGTGATAAGCATAGATGTGCAGTTCATTGAAGAAGAAGCATGGGATGGAAGCATTGAGAAAACAGTTAATGTTAAAATTTGTTTATCTCATGATGAATATGGGGAAGATGTGGTTGAAATTAACAACTCATCAGTAGCACAACCTCCACCAACACAAGGACAGCAAGGGACACCTCAAGCAGCAACGAGAGCACCCCTGAGAATAAATGGGAGTGCATCTCCAAGCACGCCACATGGAACAGAGTTGAGTGCTTCTTCAAGCACGACTACACCAAATGAAAGAGGAACAAAGTTCAGAAGTATTAATGAGATTTATGAGTAGGAAGCGGCAAACGAAGGTATGAATTCCTTATTTTCCTTATATTTTCAAGTTGATGACCCTTTTCATTTTGAAGATGCAATTAAAGATAGAAAATAGATAGAAGCTATGGATGAGGAAATTAATGCCATAGAGAAGAACAAAACATGGGAGTTGGTTGATCTCCCAGAAGGTAAAGAAGTCATTGGAGTTAAATGGGTCTACAAGACCAAAAGTAATGCTGAAGGAAAAATAGAAAGACACAAGGCCAGACTTGTTGTCAAGGGATATAAGCAACAGCATGGAAGAGACTATGAGGAAACTTTTGCACCAGTTGCAAGAATGGAGACGGTAAGAGCAGTGTTGTCCATAGCAGCACAAAAACAAATGGAAAGTATACCAGATGGATGTAAAATCCGCATTCTTAAATGGAGTTTTAATGGAAGAGGTATATGTTGAACAACCTCTCGGCTATGAGAAGAAAGACCAAGAACACAAAGTGTGCAGATTGAAGAAAGCTCTTTATGGGCTGAAGCAAGCACCGAGAGCATGGTATAGCAGGATAGATTCCTATCTGCTAGAAAATGGGTTCGAAAAATGTGAAGGAGAACCCACTTTGTACATCAAAGAAAAGGATGGTAAAATGCTCATTGTTGTGTTATATGCTGATGATCTAATATTTACAGGTAATGATGATTACCTTGTTGAAAACTTTAAAATAGTCATGAAAGAAGAATTTGAAATGACTGACATGGGATTATTGAGATACTTCTTAGGGATAGAAGTAGAGAAAAATGAAAAAGGGATTTTTATCTCTCAAGCAAAGTACGTGAATCAAGTTTTAAAAAGATTTAATATGTAGGAGTGCAAAGCTGCAATTACTCCCACAGTAATGGGATTGAAGTTGAGTAAAGATGACAACAGCAAGGATTTTGATCCAAGTTTGTATAAAAGCATAGTTGGCAGCCTCATGTATTTGACTGCAACTAGGCTGGATATTATGCATATTGTTAGTTTGATTTCCAGATTTATGGAGAAGCCAAAAGAAGCACATTGGCAGGCAGCGAAGAGAATTCTAAGGTATGTTAAAGGAAATAAAAGGTTTGGTATTTTATATACTACTTCAGAAAATTCAGAGTTAGTTGGATACACTGATAGTGATTGGGCTGGAAGTGTAGGTGATCGGAAAAGCACATCCGGTTATGTATTTCATATGGGTTCAGGAGCCATTTCATGGGTTCTAAGAAACAGCTGATTGTAGCATTATCTACAGCAGAGGCTAAATATGTGGCAGCCACAACAACATGTCAAGCAATTTGGATGAGAAGGATGTTGAGAAGTTTATGCCAAGAACAGGTACAAGGGACAGTGATATATTGTGACAATAGCTCAGCTATTGCATTATCAAAAAAATTTGTGTTTCACAAGAGAACGAAGCACATAGATACAAAGTTTCACTATATCAGAGAATTGGTGAACGATGGAGAAATTGTTTTACAACATTGTAGAATAGAGGAGCAATATGCAGATATTTTGACAAAAACATTGGGGCAGAAGACTTTTGAATTTTTAAGAAAATTCTTGGGTATGACTGATAACCCAGCAGCTAACTTTAAGGGGGAGTGTTGAAATATTAAAGTCACTTGCGTGCCCTGAGTAGGAAGAAGCAGAGTACAAAAGGGGCAAAGAGCTTGCGTTCACAAGCACCGTGTATTAAAGAAGAATGAAAAAAAATTCGTAAGGAAGAAATTTAATGTTTATGGGCCGCAGCCAAGTTTGCAGAGATGAAGTTAATGTTTGATGGGCATAGCCGTTTTTGCAGAGGAATGAAGACTTTCATGGTTCCAAGGCATGAAAGAACAGAGTTTTATTTAAGACAGTCTTTTCGGGATTTTAAGCCCTCAACAACCAAAATTGAAGAAAATATGTTTAAACAGCAAAGTTCTTAAAAGTTTTGAAAAGGCACGACAAGTGGTCCCCACCACTTAAGCGCTAATTTCAATCGCAACAGATATATTTTAAAGTCAAGTGTCTTGTTGATATGGAAGATTGCGATGTGATCGCAATCGCAATCGCAAGTCGCATTGTGTTCCACCGCATATGTGTTACCGCCGTTGAAAAGTTGCGATGGGATTGTTGCGCCATCGCGCAATCGCAAATCGCAATGTCACAAAGAATGTTTCCGCCGAAGTTTCATTTCATTGAAAGGTTGCAATGTGATTGTCGCGTCATCGCACAATCGCACATCGCAAGTCCATATGACATTCCAACAAGTTTTGTGTTTGATCGCTGATTGCCGATTGCGAAGTGGGTTCCACTCGTATATCGCGCACATAAAGATTTAGGTTAAAAATTTTATGGATTCGTAGTATATTTTCATTTTTTTTAGTTTTATGTTTTTACACCGCGGCATATAAAAGTAAAAAGCTCGTGTATGTTTTATGTATGATTTTTGAATTGTAATGCATTGTAAGTGTGTGTTGTATCGCTGTGAGTGCCCGAAGGCAAGAAAAACACAGTGAAGACCAGAGGAGCACTGTTGTGTGCGTTTTGAGAGACAGAGAGTTGAAAGAGCACTGCGTCTGTAGCAGTCAGTGATTTTTTGAGAATCCCTCTCTCAGAGGAAGAAATATATCATTTTGTAATAGTTTTTAGTTGTTCAATTAATGAAATAGAAGAAAGCATTTTCATGCCATCTATGTCCGTAAGAAAATTTTTGTTTTAATTTCTTTGTGTTAGAAGGGGAGTATTATTCTCTCTATTTTGTTTTAGAATTTTCAGAAATTCCAACACCTTCGACAGCAATGATCCCTTTATCAGTGGTATCGAATTAAGGCCCCTCCGAGATGGCATGTATGCAACAATGCTCTCTCTAATACAGAGAAGTGATGTTGGGGGAAATGGAACCTTGAGGTGAACATTATTAACTTTACATATTTTACGACCAAGCGGTGTTGATATTTATTGTAATCCTTTTTTTCATTGTGTTCCACTGTAATGGGAAAATACATCTCAATATAGAATATACCATATAACTAATAGAATCTTGATATGTGAGAGTCAATTTTGATGCAGTAGTGATATTTTTAATAAATGGTTATTAAATATTATTTTTGGGATTTAATTGTGTTAGTGATGATTGAAGCTATGCGATTCATTTCACTAGTTTCAATCTTATTTCGCATCATCCCATGTAATGAGTGAGTGCTAAGTAGACTATTCAAAATCATGAGAAATTAGTACTAACTCAGAAATAATCATAAATGAATGACTTTATTAAGGTAGTTGAATCCCAAAAATAACATCTAATAATATAATACACTAAGCAAATTTCTAATACTTAAATGAATGATTATTTAGATTAATAGATTTGTTTGGTTAATTATGCAGGTATCCTCAGGACAACTTCGATCGCATCTGGTCGGGAGTGGTAACTATGTTTTATAGTAGTGTTAATTCCTTTAGATCTGTAAGTACTCAATAGTTCATTTCAACAAGCGACACTGAAGACCTTCCTCCAACTGCAGTCATGCAAATGGGGGCGGTTGTAAACAACTCTCCCAAGATGAGTTTTTCCTGGCCAACATCTTACAAATGGAGCAAATATTTACTACTGTTTTATTTTGGGGAGATCGAGATGCTGAATATGTCTGCATCTAGATATTTTTACGTAGCCATAAATGGAGAACCAGTCTCTAAAACCATTAATCTCTCACGAAATCCTTCAACCAGAGAGCTGCAATTCATTTCCAATCAATCAGTTACCTTTTTGAACTTTTCATTATGGGAGGCCCCCAATTCCACTCTTCCTTTTGAGTTATACTCGTTGATTCATACTCAGCCATTTACAAATTCACAAGATGGTAAGTGCTTATGTCAAGTTAAGATAAATACTTTTTACAGGGTTGATTGTATTTAGAGTGATTGAAGTTCATGTAATTAAGTCACAACTAACTATTATGTTATGTTACTAGTTATGTTATTTATTGTGTGTGAATTATTTGTGCCTTTAATCTTCTATCTTTTTCATTTATAATTTTATATAATTCCCAATTAATTGCAGTTGAAGCTCTTGACGCTATCAAAAAGAGTTTTGACATCAAAGATTGGATTTCCGATCCTTGCTATTTGATCAATTGGAACGGGATTAACTGTGATAACAGCTCCTCAGGCATAAGAATTTCAGAAATGTAAGTTTAATTCTTTAGTTTGTTTGCAGCTGATATAAATGTCCAGATTTGGAGGTGAAATTTTAAGAGATGATGATAATAATACTCATGTTGCCAGAGATTTGTCGGGAAGGAATCTCAAAGGATCGGTTCCTAATGATATTGCAAACCTGATTGCATTAGTTAAAGTGTGAGTAGAACCACACCCTTTTTCCTATGTGGTGTTATTCTGAGATTATGTTCATTGCTGATTATTCAGAATAGGCATGTGACATGTCATTGTCAAGAATTTACAATGCAATCCACCTTAGGATCATAACCCTAAGCCTAAGTCTAAATAGCCCTTCAAAGAAATATTGCACCAGAAAGTTAAATATGGATGAGCATTATAAAATCTGAAAATGTCTCCATGTGTTACAGTGAAATTGATAATTTAGTTTGTGGGTAACCTGAGTTTTGAAGAGATATTTTCTGGTAATATTTTATAGCATGTCTCTAACTGTATAGGTTGTTTATAAGAAATTATTGTCTGAGTGCTTTTTCATCTTATTTGATGAAAATGAAAAATGATATCTAAAAGATAAAATGAAAAACCACTGAGCTAATGATTGTTTTAATGTACAGTGCTTAATATTTAGGATTTATAAGTGTGGAAACCTAAAATTTGTTAATGTGGTTTATGAAAGGAACATAGTCTGTCTTTAAGCATTATATTAAAAGCCGCAGTGCTACATTCGTGTTGAAATTAGAAGATCACTTGACAATAATCATTTGAGTGGATCGTTACCAAATTTATCCAGTTTAACCCTGTTGGAGAGACTGTAAGTTTATTTCAAACATAATATTTTTATTTGGTTCATTAAAATTATTTTTTCTCTGGATTTTCACAAATTTACCACAATTTACATTTGTTATTATACAGATATTTATAAAACAATAGCCTGAACGGCGTTTTTCTAGAGTGGCTCTCTGAACTCAAAAACCTTAAAGAGTTGTACGTCTTCCTCTCTTCTCCCCTTTTAGTTTTGGTTCAAGGTTAAATGGAATTAACTAATAAGTTTAGGACAACAACCTTTTTATATTTTGTGTCCCAGGAATATAGGGAACAATAATTTCAACAGTGTAATTCCTAAGAAAAATCTCCTCAATTGCTCGTTGAAACTCAGGTAATCATATGTTATTTTATATACCTTATGTTTAACTCAAATCTCATTTTAAGATCATGAAGCTCAGATTCTGTAATATTTTCTAGGAATAATAGAAGATTCCATAGAGAATATTTATGAATAGAATACAAATTCTCATTAATGTTATTGCATCACCTTTATGGAGGACCTCTTTCGTTGTTGTGTTGTAGTTACTCTGGAAACCCATACCTATGTATGAGCAAGAGAAAATGTAGTACGCCACAGAGTTATTCAGTGAGTTCAAAAAATAAAAAATTGAAGGTTGTCATGGGATTAACACTCGACGAGTTTTTAATGGGCGCTCTAGCCTTGATAGCAGGTATTGTTATGTATCGCAAGAAGAAAAACAATCGTGTGGAAACCGAAAGCAATGGAGTGAGAAATGGTGTAGAAAATGTTGTGCACATGGCCTCCACTGACTCAAAAGTTATGGTGCCAAACCTAACAAACTCCCGCGCCTTCACTCTAGAGGACATGATGGCTGCCACACAACAATTTACAGGAAACATCGGAAAAGGCGGATTTGGATCGATGTTCTTTGGTAAATTGCGGGAAGGGAAAGAAGTAGCGGTAAAGGTTCTCTCATTATTCAACAAACAAGGAGTTCACTAGTTCGTCAATGAGGTAATTCTGACATCATTAAAACATGAAAAATGCTTCTCTCTCGTCGAATTTCAATTTCTGGAGCCAAATATCCCATACTGTGTTTAACCACATGGAAAGTGGTATAGTAGAATTTTTTTCATGTGAGTTGACTTGATGAACAAATTGACATTCTTTCTAAACTCGATCACAAGAACTTGGTAACTCTACTGGGACACTGTAACGAATCCGGAGAACTTATGATTATTTACGAGCACATGTTAGGAGGGTCCTTAAAGGATCACCTTTATGGTAAATATATTAATATTCATCAGAGATATGTTTGCTTGTGTCAATATAAAATCCAACCCTAATTTGGTTCTTATTCTCTTTTACAGGTCTTAGGTTAGAAAGTTCTGAATTAAATTGGAAGAGAAGGCTCAAAATAGCTTTATATGCAACACAGGGTAGTTCCTTCAATTCTCTTTGCGTTTATGTACATTGTTTCTAGCAGAAAATAGAATCTAAATGTTAGTTTGGTTTCAAGTACTGATTATAGAAAAAATAGCACATTCATGTAGATTTCTGCTTTGTTTTAAAGGGGAAAAACATGCATAACAATATTTCTCATATAATCCACCTATTTCTATTTATATTTGTAAGGGCTTGAACACATGCACGTATTTTGCACACCGAAGATTATTCACAGGGATATCAAGACTGTCAACATCCTTCTTGACAGAAACTTGAATGGAAAACTGGGTGACTTTGGTCTTTCAAGAGTATGGATTAATAGGGAGGCTTCTCATGTTACAAATATAGTGAAAGGCACTGCGGGATACCTCGATCCAGAGTATATTACTCACATAACTTACACTGGCTTTGCAATATTCTTGATTCTGAGGGAACTGTTAGCATTATTCTCTAATCCTTTCTTATGTAATGTCTTTAACAGATATTTTAGCACAGAAAGGTTGACCGATAAGAGTGATGTGTATGGTTTTGGAGTGGTTTTGCTGGAGATGATATGTGGTAAACCACCCATAGATGCAAAACTATATGGAGATAAACTAAATATTATTCGATGGGTAAGGAATCTGACCATTAATTATCCAAAACACATTACTTAACCGGACATATTGGAACACTATGTAGTTATTGATCTTCTACATACTAACAACAATAATGAATGTGTGTATTTGTAGGCGACACCTTTGTGGAAATGGATGAAATTCCTGGTAGAATAGAGGAAATAATAGACAAAAGGTTGGGTGGAAATTACA